>JBBMKE010000011.1:12444982-12459542 GCA_037834125.1 Lippia alba | reverse complement strand
TGGTTTTAGTTTAGAGTGTTTGGATTGATTGGTTTAAGGGTTAGTCCCGCCTAGCCTAGCGAGTGAGTTGAGTCCCCATTCTTATGAGCTTGGTTCATGTATGGACTTTCCATTTCATGTGTGAATCGGGCTTATAGTGCGGGGGATATGGCGTCACGCGCCGGACGCTACATGGACCGACCGGCCGGTGAATTAGGAGAGGGAGAGAGACTTGACAGATTAGGTTAAAGAAAACTGAATGATTATTATTGCTTGCCGTAAAGTTTAACGTGACTAACAATATATAAATATAAAGGTATCCTAGTCCTAGAAAATATTAAATAATATAGTATAAATCATATCTCAAACTAAATATTAAACTTATCCAATTCTATTCGCTCTTGATATCCCAAGTGATATTCTGCATCTTAATCTTGACATCTCTCTTGATACACCATATCTCCATCTATATCACTCTTCCACCCTTCGAGAACCACCTTGTCCTCAAGGTGTAAGGTGAAAATTTTTATTATTGCTCGTCGTTCCCAAGGCGGCTTTGGCGGGATATATAACAAGCAGCTCATAGCGGGCTGAGAGAACGTATCGGGAGAGACCACCTCAGAGTGGTCTCCGACTCCCAGAATTATGGGGATGAGAAGAAAATTTTCGGTGACGGACCGATCGGTCGGTAAATTAGGGGAGGAAGAGAGACTTGACAGATTAGGTTAAAGAAAACTGAATGATTATTATTGCTTGCTGTAAAGTTTAACGTGACTAACAATATATAAAGGTAAAGATATCATAGACCTAAGAAGTATTAAATAATATAGTGTAAATCCTATCCCACACTAAATATTGAACTTATCTAATTCCTATTCGCTCTTAGGGGTGTACAAAAAACCCGAACCGAACCGAACCGAACCGAACCGAAACCGAACCGAACCGACGATAACCGAACCGAACCGAAGTGGTTCGGTTTCGGTTTCGGTTAGTATAATTTTGAGATTTCGGTTTCGGTTCGGTTTCGGTAAAAACCGCACGGTTTTCGGTTTTTACCGAAAAAACCGACCAAAACCTTTTTTTTTTTAATTTTTTCTGATTATAGGTAATATATCACACGTTTTTTAGTTTTTACTTTGCAATTTACACTTATGTGAGTTAATATCACGCTTTTATTTTCAACATCAAATTTCAGTCTTTGAGAGTTGAGACATCAGATATTCAGATTTCATTTTTGACTTCAAAATTCTCAAACTCCATTTCTAGATCTAGGGCTTACGCCTCCACGGCTCCACCCCCTCCGCCGGTCGCCACCAAGTCCAGCCTCCACCGTCGGTCGCCTCTGACATCCAGTCCGACCTCCTCCCACCTAGAATTTCTGAAGCTCCAGGCTAATCGTTGCTGCCTCCCCAATCGTTGCCTGCTTCAACCGACGCCGCCGCCGCCGGACTGCCTTCCTCGTTCCTGGTAAGTATCATCACTTCACTTGAGTTATGAGTTGAGAGTTGAGACTTGAGTCCGTTTGAGCCTAAATCCAGAAAACCAATTATAGGCCCCAAATCATTTCTTGAACTTAAATTGTTAAAAAAAAAGAGTAAAATTCGTCAGATAATCCAGGTCCCAATTACAGCAACTATAGCTTAAAATTTTCCAGAAATTTCTACATGATTCTAAAACAACGAATTGACAGAACATCGCAACAGCACATCAGAAGGAAATTTCTACAGAAATCAAGAAAACTGAAACTAAATCAAGTGCGAAAATGAAAAACCAAATTAGGGGGGGGGGAATCTAACCCGGGAAACAAGCTCGTCAGCAAGAGCTAAATGGGTTTTGCAGAATTTGCATCTATAGGTTCTGCCTTCAAGTTCCACCACGAATATCCTCCCCATCTCTCTCTAATCACACACACACAGAGCCTTGAACAATGAAGAATTACGGCAGAAACACTATGCAATCTACTCTACAAGCTTGATTGGATTTGGTGAAAATAAAATTGACCTGAAAATGGTTTCTTCATCAAAAGAAAATCGAAAACTGGGCTACACAAACACTACAACATCTCACAATCTAGCAAGCCCATTGCCAGGATTTGTGCCTTTATCTGAATCTTTTGTGAAATGCTGATGGAGGAAGAACAGAGGATTGAGCTGATTGGACCGCAAGCTTCTGTTGGATCTGGGCTTTATTGCATAACTCAAGCCCAATTTTAGTAAAGCCGAACCCGTTAAGATTATTATTAATAATTACTAGTAACTTTGACACATGTGCAAATTAAAATATTTATTGTTTAAAATATATTTAAAATTAATTTTTATATTTAATAAAAAAATTTATTATTTTTAATATAATAATTAAATTAATATAAATAATTTGATTAAAAAGTAGTATAAAAGAATAAAACACAAAACACTACTACTTTTGAAAAATAAATTACATAAAAAGAAAAAAAAAGGAATGAAATAAAGTGAGAGAAAAAAATAAATGAAACGTTGTAGATAAAAACAAAAGAAAAGAAACATTTCGCATGGAGGATAAATAAATAAATAAATAAATGAGAAATCAATTCAAGAGACCATTTTATTTCTCGCAGTTAATAATAGGGTATAGATTAATATGGAGGAATAGTAATTTTACAAAGGGAAAATTAAAATTAGAATCGCATATCTGGTGAACAAAATTTTTTTACCGAAAACCGAACTCCCACCCCCTTTAATGTTTATTTTCTATTTTTCCCATTGCTTCTCGCCGCGGATAAATAAGGACGTATATTGGAAATTTTCTTGCCAAATATTTCGTTAATCATTTTTATTGTTCAACTTCTCACATTCTCTTCTTCCCTCTTTATTGACTCTTGGTTAGTATTGATTAATAATCGGAGATTATACTGGAAAATTTCATATTAGATACATAGAACACAAAATCCAATTTTCCGCTAATTTTTCGGTTTTATCGGTATTAACCGAAAACAAAACCGATATTTTTAGTTTTAACCGAACCGAGGATAACCCATTCAATAAATGATTAGTAAAAATCAATAACCAAAATTCGGTTAACCAAATCGAATAATCGAATTTTCGGTTATTTATCGATTGAACACCCCTATCTGTTTGTAATATTAATTTTGCGTACCTTGATATATACAGAAATTTATATATAGGCATATAAACATAATATATAATAATACAAGATATTATATAGTTTATTGTTTGAAAAATAAAAATTATTTCCATTTTACCTAAAATCTAAAAGTGAGTGAAGACAGTGAATTCCCCATTAACGATTGAAAGAAAAAAGAAATTGAACTTAGCTATCGACCACCCCTCCTTCTTGCCGCCACCGGCCGCCGCCAGCTGGTGGTTCTGTTGGTGTCGCCGGCGCCTGTGCTGCTCAGAAAATTGAGGTAATCTGTTTCTTATCTCTTCACTCTCTACTTCCTTATTTTTCTGTGTCTGATGTTTTTGGTTGTCTTCCATTCGTGTGAATTGATTTGTGGACTATGGAACGAAGTGTAATTACTTAGTTGTTATTCATAATTTGATGGAAATTTGTGAATATTGAATTTGCTGATTGTTTACTGTCCAGTTCCCCCATAGATCCGTCACTGGTAATTGTTATTGAAAAATGTTGTTTTTCTGCATTTTCACAGAGTTAAGTGAAATAACCACAATAACTTGGTTGATGGAGGTGCTTAATTAGTGTAAATGAAACGTTGTAGTTCAACATGAACCCCAGATTCCGAGCACTATCCTTGCACATAAATGGTTTATTAAGATTGCATCCCTCCTTCCCAATCACTTCGAACCCATTACTTTATCGGAAGATTCTTGATTTCCCAATTCCCCTCCAGAACTATCATCAGATTTGCCACAATAGTTTCACCAACATTGATAAGCCCTCCAACACATTACTTGGAAGCATCTCCACTGATCAAGACGCTCACAAGGTTCAAACCCTTCTCAAGAATTACACCCACAGCTCTATAGAAGAAATTGAGCAGCAGCTCGACAAATGCAACCTCCAATTGTCTGAAGATTTGATTTTCAATGTGCTCGAACGGCACCGTTCCGACTGGAAACCTGCGTACACGTTCTTCAGTTGGGTTTGCAAAACCAAGAATTCAATTGGGTTTTGCCCAAGTGCCTCTGTCTACAACGAAATTGTTGACATTCTAGGGAGAATGAAACGGTTTGATGAACTCCACAATGTGCTCGATGAAATGTCTAAGAGAAAAGAATTGATAAATGAGCGCACATATGGCATTGTAGTAAACAGATTAGCTGCCGCGCATAAAGTTGATGAGGCAATTGAGCTCTTCAACAAGATGGATGATTATGGTCTTGAGCGAAATTTAGCTGCTTTTCAAACGCTTTTGTTGTCGCTCTGCCGGTATAAGCATGTGGAGACAGCGGAGTTATTGTTCAGGAATAAGAAAAGTGTGTTTAGAGATGATATCAAGACATGGAATATCATTCTTAATGGATGGTGCGTGTTGCGTAGTTTACCTGATGCAAAGAGGTTTTGGAAAGACATAGTTGCATCAAATTGCAAACCAGATAAATTCACTTATGGGATTTTCATTAACTCGTTGTGCAAATCTGGTAAAACCAGCACCGCGATGAAATTGCTTAGAACAATGTGGGAAAAAGGGTACAAACCCGATGTGGCAATTTGCAACACAGTTATAGATGGATTGTGTTTCAAGAAGAGGATACCTGAAGCTCTTAAGATTTTCAACGAGATGAACGAGAGAGATTGTCCACCAAATGTTGCTACTTACAATTCACTAATTAAGCATTTATGCAAGATTCGTAGGATGGAAAAAGTTGACGAGCTTTTGAACGAAATGTTACAGAAGGGAGAGAGCTGTTTGCCGAATTCTTTAACGTACGTCCATCTTTTGAAGGCTGCTAAAAAGCCCGAAGAAGTTGACAAGATTTTGGTTAGGATGAAGAATAGTGGGTGTGACATGGAATCTGATACTTACAACTTGGTTTTGAAGCTGTTCATGGAATTGGGAGATGTAGAAAGAGTGAAATCCACATGGGATGAGATGGAGAAGAACGGGTTGGGACCAGATCGAAGATCATACACAATTATGATACATGATCTTTATAATAAAGGAATGATGAGAGATGCATTAGAATATTTTGATGAGATGGTGTTGAAGGGAATTCTGCCAGAGCCCAGAACCAAGTTATTGGTCGATGATATGAAGTCTAAGTTGAATGAAGTCGAAGGGAACGGAGATATGGCATTCAAGAAACCAAAAATTTCATCAAAACATTCTCAAAACCGAGGTAAGATTACTAGATAGCTAAATTGCTTTCATTTCTTGTTAGTGTGATCCATATGTATGTTTCAAAGTAAAGAAATCAGGTTTTTGTGTACATTTTCTTCTTAATAAACTGATTCTGGTTTATGGCCCAAGTCCTGTTTCTGCATTAATCAACCAACTAAAATTACTAATTCTCAATTGAATGATTGAAACTTGGTTCGAATGCAGGGTCATCATGAACACGAAAAACACTTTCTATTCATCATAAATGCTTATTCTCAATAAACCTTTCTTCTTGATTTTATTTTGGGTGTACTTGTACCCTTGGCAAATGGGCCAAAGTTTGTGGGTATAATTTACCCAAAAAGAAGGAAGAAAAAAGATTATAGTTTGTATGCAGATAAGAAAATAGAAGTAAAAAGTGTCCGGTTTTGTGCATCTGAAAAGAATGGGGCCATTTTCATGATTATAATATTCCAAATGGTTAGCACTATTTTGGAACTTGGCGTGCCGTCTTTACTTCCCTGTATTTTTACAGGCCTACGCTCTGGATTTTACCTTACTGCCAGAATCACCCCCACCCCCACTGATTGCTTTGTAGAATATCATCACTTGCATGGCCCCTTTATACACACACATAACACAAGTATGTACTATCAAATGTCCATCCCAAATTCCTATTCTTTTTCATATATGTGACGAAATATGTCTATTAAGAGCGTTGCTAATTCGAGGAATTAAGATTAATTGAGTACATATTATGATCAAACGATCAAAACCCTCTTCTCATTGCTCGTTAGGCTTGAGCTCGAGCTAATTTAAGCACACAATCACAATTGGCGGACTCGATTCGTTACGATTATTGATAACATGTTATAATCAAAATTTGAAAGAACAAAAATGAATTTGTGATCACTAAGGGTAGGTTTAGCGTCATTTTCTCATCATTTCAAGTCTAGCTACCTCAAGAACTCAATAAATTAAATGTTTCCCAATGTTAGATGTCCTATATGTTTGCCATACCCCATTAAATCTTAGAGCAACATCAAAGAATCGACTACGTGTTCTCAACTGGTCCAGATTGCAATGCATATGATACTAGGAGCAAAAGGTACTACCCATTCAATTTATTTATTTATTTATTTTTTTGCAATTTTAAATCTGATTTAGGTGGTTCTTTTTATTTCCTCTTTGGTTTTTTTGAGGTAGACCGACACAATGATTAATTAAGTTGAAATTTAGCAAAGAAATATGTTAGGTGTCTCCATGAAGCCAGGACAATGGCCACGGGGGCTGGACCACGTTTGATTGAGACATTTAACTAAGATTATATCTGGATATAAGTGATTTTCATCGAGAACGACTTTGGGGAAAGACTTTCGAATTTTATATCAATTTTAATTTCAACCACATTCCTCATAACTTAAGAGTAAGTGCAACGTAATATGAACCGAATCCAATCAAAATTTTAATCTATTTTGCCCGTTCGAGTTCGAGCCTGACGACAACCTCTATATGTAACTTCGAGCCCGAGTTCGGATTGAACAAAAGTTTGAATTGAACTCAACTTGAGTTCGAGTGCTTAACATCAAATCCATCAACTCTCAAACACTCTCTCAAAACTAAATATTCTTTATCGCATACATTCTCTAATAATTAGCAAGAAAACATTAAATACTTAAAAATGACATCTTATCACGTATAGTTTTCGTATTCATATCGTTTCGAGTTCGTATGATTCGTATATATACATCCCTATCATGATAGGTTAGAAGAAAACTATAGTGATCCAGCACAAAATAATGATGATTAGATGTTGTGTAAAGGCAGGTACCAAAGGTCCAAAAATTCTATCTGACATGGCCGGCGATGGAGCTGATTAAGGACCACAATGGATAGTGAAGCATTAAGCTCGGGCGAGGGGGACCATCCTCCTCCTGCATACTTAATTCTTTACCCAAAATATAATTATTGGTATACAAAAGCAACAACGTACTATTTTACAGCAACAATTATAATTTACTTTAATTTGTCTCGTCCAAAGTTAGGGCCAAATTCCCATTTTACGAACACCCCACGTGAAAAAAATTTTATTATTATATTTTAGCATATACTCTGTTATATGTATATCTACCTGGAGAATCTATAATTAATGTCGTGTTTTTATTCACTCCAGGCAAAATTTACCTGCTGCGTGCTGCCAAAGGCCCTTTTAATTACAACATAATTCTGCCACCTTATCTGGGATGTCGTAATATATAGGGTGCTTCTTCTTTTTCATTTTATGATTTTTGTTGCTTTAAACAACACCTAAGTTCCTATTTTCTTGAAATGTCTAATGTCTTATTGTCACAAAGTATAATGCATTCCAAAAATTATACAGCATTTGTGCGATCAGATATCAATCATATTCATCTCATACATATTTTGTTGCGTACATATCTTTGAATTCGTATTCTTAAACCATAAGATATGATAAAAGTAAATACATTTACTGTTATGAAGACTCGAGAAAGTTAAGGAATCACAATATTTTCTCGAATATGATAGAGTTAGAATTTCAACTGGCTGTCTTACTCATAATTCTGCCACAACCTACGTGGAAATTACCCAATAATATTCCTATATGTATTGCTTATTGGTTGGACTCTTCTTTGAGTTCTTGATTAGGGTTTCCCTTTCGACTATCAAAGTAAAAAGAGAGAAGAATTAGTAATTGATAGTGAAAGATATTGAACAATACTAAAAATTAACTATTTTAAATGATACGGAGATTATCTTGTTGATAAGTTGTTATGGAATGAGAATACACTAATTAGTTAGGGTGAATCCAAAAATGAAATAGGAAGTACGTGGGGAAAAGTGTGACAGTTTGAAAATGATTAATTATGAGCGTATGACCCATCAGATTCCGCTTTTTCAGATAATTAATCAAAAGAGATATGGCTCCCCTGCAAACATTAAATTAACAATGCCAAGTCAAGTGTATAATTCGCCAATTTATAATAATAACTTCATAAAGTAATAACTAAATTATTAATCTCACGTATCTTTCAAGAAAGTACGGACGTTTCCCATCCACACAGTAGATGCTGCCTTAATTAATGTAAATAATTGTTGATAACTACAGGGGTCCGTATTGATGTGTATTTGTCCTGGAAATCATCTAATTTGTAATTACTCAAGTTCTTTTTATTTTCAACTGTATTCAATTAATAATTAATTGAGTTCAAATAAGCTCTAAATTGAATTATTTTTTAATAATTTACATATAAAATATTAATTTTAAAATGGTAGATAGCATCATAGGTCATGGATTCGAATTAGCCAATTAGGTTAAGATGTTTGTTGTTTTTTTAAAAAAAAAAAATCAATCTCAAGTTGAATATTAAGTACTTGTAGGTAAATGTGCGTTCAAATGACCACACTACATTTTATTCATTAATTATAATTTTAGTCTCCAAATTTTTTGAACTCAATTTAGCTTAAAAGCTTTTTTGACACCATTAATCGATGATTTTGGAATCCCCACTTATAACAAATAGTGTTGAAAGCGTCTTCAAAGAGTAACAAAAAGAAGTTTAAAACATATTTCTAAGCATTTATACACATGTTTTAAGATGTTTATGAGAATAATAACATATTAAATATATAACAGATAAAAAAATTAAGCCGTACAAGATTTTAACAATGACGATTATATAATTGTTATAGTTAAAAAATAAAATAAAATTTGTGAACAAATTAAAATAAATTTATAATTTCCAATTTATTTAAAAAATTCTACAATGTACTTATAATCTTATAAGCTCTTTCAATTAAGAAAAAATTATTAAACAATTTTAGATACTTATGTTATTATAGCAAGACACAATAAATAATTTAGCGATAAAAAAGAAACATGTAACAGAAACATATGATATAAGTAAAGAGCAAATTATTAACATAACTTCATTGAGCAATTCCTAATAATACGAGTACACCGAATTAATATTAAACCTACTTAATAGTACCAATTGGACTTTGGATGAGGAAATTAAGGTCCAAGACGATAAGCCTAGCTTGATAACACATAATTAATCACATTTAATTTAACACACCACATAACTTAAACCTAAATACGGCTTAAACTATACCAAACTAATAATTAATTATTAGATAAACACCGTGATCACATTCATCACTAACTCCACATGCAGTCGAGTTCGGTTGCACCCATTTTCTGATTCTCCGGCGCCGGCCACTGTGAAACGCCACCATACGCCGCCATCTGATCACCGCCGCCGCCGTGCATGGCTGGCGGCGCCACCGCGGAGAAGAAGAAAGGCAGCTGAAGATTCTCCTGGAGCGACCTCAGGCTGGGAAATGCCGAGACTCCCACATTGTGCCTCGGGAAACGAAATGCCGAAGATGATGACGAGCATGGGTCCAGAGACGGCAGCGGCGGCGGAAGCTCGAATAGAGAATTGTGGTTGAAACTGGGTGGTGCAGTCGTGGAGAAACAGGGCACGTGCTCCTTGGCGACGGCGCCGCCGTCGTAGGAGCAGCTCTCGCGGTCGTTGGAGGCGGAGGAGGGCTCCAGGAGCGCCGGCAGAGAAACAGACGACGGAGAACTCACCTCGTGGGTGGCCATTACGCCGCCGGGTGGCCGTTTCTTGCCGCCGCCGGAGGAGGCGGAGCTTCCGGCGCCACTCTTCTGAAACACCCGGGAAATCACCCACTCTCCCTGGATTAATTGAAAACAAAGTAAAATGTCATTAAATTAGAGCGCAACACACAGACACAATCATGTATCAAGATATTCAAATCATGTCACGTAACGGCCCCAAATCGTACACTAATTACGGCTGTTCGTTTACATCTTTCATTCAAGGTGTCAAGAACTTATAATCTACTTAATTAATTTTAATTCAAAGAAACTAAAGAGAAAAGAAAAATTCTAGCCCACACCGATTTTAGTTGGACTCAATCAATCTACTTGTCATTTAATTAATCAAACTCCAAAATTTTTCATTTATAACTATACGACAAGTGCAAAACACTTGCCCCTCGTTACACCGATCAAGCCAAGCCTGGCTCGGGCAAGTCCGGGGTAGAGAGGGACAGTTTGATGTTGTCATTTCGTTTTCACACTACGATTATGAACTGATGTCAAGGTACCATGCAAATGAATAAGAACAACTTTACTGAAATCTGATCAGTAAAAATGCCGCTATCTCAGCATTAAAATCACTGCTGAGAGAGAGAGAGAGTCAATGATGCACATACAAGAGTTGAATTAAAACAAAGGTAAGAAAACAAAGAATGAAACAAAGATTTTTCGAAAATTCATGCAAATAAAGCGCGGACCTTAGAATTTCTGGACAAATAGTGATAAGCAAACTTCCCTTCAAGGCGGTATTCATGCATGACCCAGTTGCTCTTTTCTCCCTTAGGGGCCCTACCCCTGTAAAAAACTAGGGTTTTCTTCATACCCACCAAGGAACATGTCTTGGAGCTGTAAATTTCCCGGTCTTTTCCAGTCGCCTTCCAGTAACCCGCTTCAGTAGCCCGGTTCGTGCGCAGACCGGTCGGGTACTTCCTGTCGCGCAAGCTGAAAAAGTACCATTCTTTCTCCCCCATCTTCGCTTTCCCTGGAAATCAAATTAATTACCAGTAAACATTGATGAAACAATTTAGCAAAAACATGCAAATGAAGATGTTAGTCTACCAGGGAGATGCCATGGCTCGGATTTGTTGAGATCAACCTCAGCAATGGCTCGGCTGGAGAAGTTACAGTCGAGAACCTTCTTGAGAAGGTAATAGGTTATGAGCTCTTCATCAGTCGGGTGAAATCTGAAACCAGGGGGCAAAGCATCATGCCTTTCGTAGCCGTGGTAATTATTCTCCATAAGAAAAAGCTTGATGGGCTCTCAAAAAGATTGAATCTTTATGGCAATATGTGTTTGTTTGGGAGCGTGTATATATGTATATGTATAGTGGTGAGGAGATTTATGCAGCAGGGAAAGCAATGGGGTGGAGTGTTGTGGTCATGGGGATTTGATGAATCAATCAAGTGGCAGAATTAAGCAGAGAAATTAAGGCGAAATAATATTAAGGTATGATATGGGTAGAAAAAAATCTGCAACTTCTGTGGCGTCTGATCTCTCTGCACTCTGCAGCGGCCCTTATCATGTCCATATGGGCTAGAGGGGGGCGGGAGTAGGGAGGGGGTAGGGGATGATGTATGATTGTATGTATATGCGTATTTGTGTATGTATATATAGGAGTAGAAATGAAAAGAAAAGAAATTAGAAGAGGGTATTTGGTGTTTGAGTATGCGTGCGTGCGTGAGGAAGTGTGCAGGTATTCCTATGTCAGTGAAGAAAATGAAAGGGAAGGAACAGAAAGTAGTTTAAAGAGAGAGAGATGATGAATTCACCATGGATCGATAAAGCTGATTCATATCTCTCTCTGTCAGCAACCACAGTACAGGATTAAATAATAATCGTGTGGACAGAGACAAGGTAAATCCATGTCTTCCTTTTTCATTTTTTTTCATTTTCTTCCTGTACATTCACTTTGTCATCACATGCTCTCTATTCAATTCTTTTTTTTTATGTATATGATTTTGCATTTCCAGTTATTTCTTTGGAGGTATGTTATTTAAACCTTTGAAACGTCGCAACTTTGATGTTTTTTAATTTCATAGGATTCAACATTAGACAAATGATCAATCTTTACTCGACTATAATACTTATTTTCATCTTGCAACGACTTATATTTTCCATTTTATATATATAGTGTATGTATCTCCATCAATATTTTTACTGAACAACAATTTATAGTGATTTTAACCCGTATGCATGATCAGCTTAGTCACCACTCAAATTCATTTCTTGGTGGTATTTGTTGTTCCTTTCAAATGAGTAACTAATACCTAATTACCATGCAACAAGTGCACTTTTTGGAAATATGCAAACCATCGTCTACTTTAGTACAAAAAAAAAAGAGTGACGCAATAGAATTGTAGTTGATGTTTTATATAAACAGATAATTAGTTTAATATATATAATTATCGTAAATTAATTCAGTCTGATTAAATTAAATTTAGATTGCAAAACTACAATCGTCAGGATGTATAAAACATTTTCCACATAAAATACAAGAAAAGAATATTACGAATTTCTCAATATGGCAAGAAGAAAAACATTATAAATCTCATCATTTTTATCAAATCCCATAAATATTCATTCTTCATACACAAAAATTATTCTCTTTATAAGCAACTCCAGTCCAAAAAAATTAGAAAGTTGAAAGTTTCATGTGATAAAACAACTTCAGCTCGAAAGGACTATGGTATTGTCCATCACCATGTTAATTCATTGTTGACTTTTTAACGCAGGAGGACACCTATATATAGCACATCGCCTGCTCCCCAAAAATAGACCTCCCCAAATAAATTAAATAAACATATATAATATGCATAATAAATTATTTTGTCCACTGATTCGATTGATTTAAAAGACTATTCTTCAGAATTCAGATTCTCTTCCCAGAAAAAATTAAAATTACAGGATTACACATTGTATATTCAGATTAACCACTTGAAAAATCGTACATTTTATTTAAAATAATATAATTAATTTAAGAAAGGACTTTAATTAAACTAATTAAAAAAAAAGAGTGGCAGTAGTACTGAGGTGAAGCACTGAGAGTGGCGTTGCGTTACTATTGGCACTGAACAGACCTAACGCTTGACTGCAATCTGCGAAATCGGCAGTTTACACCGAAATAGTTTGATGGACGTTATGGGAAAGTTGGGAGGAGTTGTTACGCTTGCTTTCTATGCAATTATTACAAATAAACCCACTCATATTAATCCTTTTTTAAGGGAATATTATCTGGTTTGATTTTTCTTAGAATTAACAAGCCACCTCTTTGTTTTGTTTAAATGAATTTAATAAGTACCCCGATTAAAAGTACTGGAAAAATGAAACTGAAAGATGCTTCTTTTTTCTAGAGCCCCGCCAAAAACAAATGATAGTGGTGTGATTAGGAATGGAGGCTGCAGGTATTACAATTTGGTGATGGTTGGAGTTATTAAGTGTATTTTGTAATTTAAGTGAGAACTTGTTGTATTTGATTCAAATATGATGTGTTTATACGTGTGGTGCTGTTTTGTCGTGGATTTGATTCGGATCGAATCTATGTTTACATCTATATCTATACTATGAAATATTAGAAGCAAGTATTTTGATCAATGTCAAATTTGATTCAATATTTTTATTTTTTTAATTTTTAAAATTTTTTTCATTAGTCAATATAGATTCGCTACAAAATTTAATATTTTGAACACTACTTGTTTATCAAATTATGTTAAAAATATGAATCAAATTTGATATTGATCAAAATACACCCTTCAATCTATTTATACAATATATATAATGATATCTGACTTTAATTGCGCAATTCTAACTAAATAAAATTTTGTGATCTTTTAAATATTTAGTTAGATAGAAAAAATATGATTGATTGATTTTTATTTTGTATATTGTTTTATTATAAAAATAGATAGTAATTAAGGAGAGTAATTTTGAAAATTCATAATATATTTTTCATGTGTGAATTTTTTTTAATTATACTTATTTGTATCAATGTATATAAATGTTACTGATTGGATAATTAAGAAATAATTGTTCCTAATATTGTGCATGTTTAGATATTTATATTGAGTAAAATAACTAACATACTGTCAAAATGTTTTGTTTAAGATAAAACATTTGAGCTAATAACTACTATTAATCACTATTATCAATTATACATCAAACTCATAATCAAGGAGATGTAAGATAAGAAAGATTGAATTGTAATTTTCATCTATTTAAATATAATATAATTACATATAATAATTTTTATTTATTTTAAGTATAATATAACTATAAATATTTCATCCATTGCATACATGGTGATAGACTAGTTATAATTATTCAGAGATGGTATGAATGGGTTTCGATAGAGAATACAATTTAAAATTCTAAATAGCACTTAACATTTGATATTTATATTCACAAACAAAATAATTGTCAAAATCTACCCTAACACTTTAGGGCCATATAAAATCTATCCTAACACTTTAGGACCATATATAATTAAGTATAAACTATAAAGTTCTACCAAAAAAAAAATATAATAAATATATAATAAAGTATAAATTCGTGTACCAACCACAGAATTAAATTAGGATTGTTTATTTGAAATTAATATATATTTTTGAGAGGAGATTGGTGAGAGAGTAGTTGAAATGTGGTGAGAAGTCATTAA
>JBBMKE010000011.1:12390651-12402135 GCA_037834125.1 Lippia alba | reverse complement strand
CCCCCCCCCCCCCCCCCCCCCCCCCCTCCCACCCCAACAACTTTGCCGGCTGCTGGGGCAATTTTTATAGTATATAATATATTATATACACATAATATAATGTAATGTCTACATATTGTATATTATACTTTTAGATTTTTATTTATCAATAATATAATTAAAAAATAATGTTTATATATATATATAATATTATATTATTGTATATTATACAATATATATAGCGTAGTATATGCCTAAAATATAAGCTCTCTGTTTTTTGGTGAAAATAAGCTCTCTTTTATATATTTTCATTTTTTAGTAATATTTATTAAAAATAATGTTTATGTATTAATATATATACTTTTATTATATTATTATTTGTTATACAATCATATATAACATAATATATTATATATTATTATTTCTAGATAATATATAATATTTATATATGTTTTATTTTTAAATATGTATATTAAAAGATATCCAATGAATGAATATTAACCTTTTGTTTAAAATGAACAATAAGGGTATTTTGGATAAATCGCACTCATTTGTTGACCAAATATAATAAGGGGCCAGTGTAAAAAAAAGAAAAAAATATAGGGTTTTTAAGACTTATTTTTTATGACAGGATTTTTCTTGCTGTTTAGGCTAAACACAGGGTTTTTTTTGCAGTTAATTCATTTTTTTCCTAAATAGATTAGACTTTGAATCAAAACAGAGATAGGTGAAATAACCACGAATTGATTGAATGAAAGGAGATATAGTGATCTTCGAAAAAGGGATTCTTCCCCAATTTCAATGATTGATGAAGGATTGAGTTGGGTTCATAGAAATTGAACCAGACAAATGATAATTTATGGCGGACTTGCCATAAATGATGAAAAGATTCATGGTCCATTTGAGTTTACTATATGCTAGGTCCTTACCCACTACATCATCTCACTTAAAAGATTCATGGCCCATTTGAGTTTACTATATGTATTTTGTAAGAAATAATAATTTAACGTGGTAGAAAAACTAGAATAAGAAAAACACTAAACAAAAACAAGAATAATGCATAAAAAGTAAAGAAGAGAGAGAGTGTGATAAGTGTCAGAATTTAAGTGGGATGAACTAGTGGATAAGAACCTAGCATATAGTAAACTGTGGATTTGCCATGGACAATAAAATCTTGCAGATTTTTCTAAAATAGAGAAAAATGGATCAAAATAGAAGAATTTGGTGTGACAAAGGTAGATGAATGATTTGATTGCCATGGACAACAAAATCTTGGCAGATTTTTCTAAAATGGAAAAAAAATGGATCAAGATAGAAGAATTTGGTTTGACAAAGGTAGATGAATGATTTGATTGGATAAGAGTTAGGCGGAGTGGAGATAATATTTATTCTGATATCATGTTAACTTTTCATAATTAGATAATTATTTTTCTCATTTCAAAAGATAAAGTACATGAAATATATATACAGAGAAATTTCTAAAAACTAGATAATAGAAACCGTAAAAATTAAGATAAAGATAGAAAACTGATAAAAGATTCTATCTAGAAAATTGATAAAAATTCCTATCCACTAACCTAATATATTAATATGATTATTTATTCTTAATAGGTACCCTTCCTCCACCGTGGTCCTCCGCGGACAGGAGGCGTTGACACTGTCCTTCATCGGGATGAGCTACGGCGCCACCAACTTCGACGTCCGCATCACCGCCGCTCATAGCAACTGCGACGCCATCGGAATCCGCACCGCCCGCGAGCTGGAGGGAGCCATGATCGATTACTTATCCGAGCAGTTCGACAAACCCGTCTTCGTGAGCGGGCCGGCTCTGCCGGAGAGCCCGAAGGAGCCGTTGGATGAGAAATGGGCGACGTGGTTGGGCAAATTCGAGAAAAAATCCGTCGTCTACTGCGCCTTCGGCAGCCAGTTGTACCTGAAAAAGGATCAGTTTCAAGAAATGGTGCTGGGATTTGAAATGACGGGTTTACCCTTCTTCGTCGCGGTGCAGAAGCCCCACGGGGCGGATTCCATTGAGGAGGCGTTGCCGGAGGGGTTTCTGGAGAGGGTGGGTGACCGAGGGGTGGTTCACGGTGGTTGGGTGCAGCAGACACAATTTCTGAACCACCCATCAGTGGGGTGCTATGTGAGCCATTGTGGGTTCGGATCAATGTGGGAGTCGTTGCTGAGCGAACCGCAGATCGTGTTGGTGCCGCGATTGGCGGATCATATTCTGTGCGCACGGCGGTTGGCGGAGGAGCTGAAGGTGGCGGTGGAGGTGGAGAGGGGGAACATGGGGTGGTTTTCTAAGGAAGATTTGTGCAAAGGGATCAAGTCTGTGATGGATGAAGGTAGTGAGGTGGGGAAAGTGGTGAGGGAGAATCATGCAAAGTGGAGACAGACCTTCATTAGTCCTGGATATATGGACAATTATATTGATGGTTTTATCCAACAATTGTATCAACTTTAGGGTTTGGGAATTTGGTTCTTGATCTTAATAATTGGGTGAAAGCATTTACTTGCGGCGAAAGGTTGAATCCCCAACCCTAAAGGCCCCCACACCCCGGCCCGACGAAGCCGAAGGTGAAAGCATTTACTCTGTGGTAGTGTTGTGCGGTATGCTATACTCCTATTGTATATATATGTATATTTGCCTATTTCTTCTGTGGATTCTTCTGCTCTTTTTTTTTTCCCTGTGGATAACTGTGGTGCTTTACTAAATGAATAAGAAGTATTTGGTGTGAAGTGGCTTTTGAGATTATTTGGAGAAAGCAACTTTTGTTATTTGTTCAATTTTTGCTTATTAGTATTCTTTTTTGTCTTAGTGATCACCTTGTTCTGAATAGCAAGTTTATCTGAAGTATACTTATCTGAAATCCCAATACATTCTTAAAATGCAAAAAAATAAAAAAAATGGTGAAATGGTAATGTTTGGCGATGTTCTTGTGAGGCTTGACATTGCTGTATATGATCTTTTTTCCTGGCAATGTTCTTGGACTTACATAATGATTTCTTATAAGTTATGATTTTTAAGTTCACTAACTATTCCTATTGTGTTTTGGTGGGGATTTGTTGCTTAAACTTTTGTTGTAATCTACATTGAGAAGTGATAATATCATAAAGAAGGCTTCTTGATTATTTACATTAGTGGTAAATTTGGGAAAACGCAGTCATAATGTCATAATGATTTAAGAAGTGATAATGTCATAATGATTTTGAAATTGATAATGTCATAAGAAGTGATAATAAATCATTGTGGCCGGAGATGGCGCCGGAAGAGACGCCGGAATTCCTGCGTTTTCAAGTGAAAAACACAGGAGAAGGGAAAAAAAAATTTGAGGAAAATGAATTAAGGGCATTGGGGTAATTTCTCATTTTTTTAAGGGCATGTTAGTATTTTTACACGATTTAGGAGTTTTGAAAATGTTTGAATGATAATTGGGGGTTTACAAAATATTTGAATGAATTGGGGGTTTAGAAAAAGTATTAATGTATAGTGGGTATGATAATTAATTATCCGTTATTGTTTCTTCTTTAATTGGCATTTGAATGTTTTATTTCCAAATGAGGGACGAAATATGCAGTAGGGGCAAGGAAAATGGGAGAAAACCGAAATCTAACCGAAACTGCAAAAGTCAGTTGAACCTGTAGTAAAAAGATTTCGTTTCAATTAAAACTGTTTGATTTCCTCGTTTAATCGAAAAAAGGAAAAAGTCATTGATTTCTTAATTCATAGATGTCGTCTAACTTTAAGGAAATGTTTCTTTTTGGGTAAATTATTTTAGATAAATTTTTTTTTTTCTTTAAACATACCAATGCCAGAATAGTCAGAGTGATACGAACAGATAAACCAAACGTACATCCCTAAGGCACAAAAAGTTTATGATTGATGATTCTAATTGGATATTTTGGGGCCCAATTTTGATTGACAATTTATTTAGAACGGCCCGAAAATGGTTCGAAATTCGAATGATGACAATTCATTTGCTTTGAGTTGCGGCCAAAACAGATAACTAAGGAAACCATCGCAGAAATGGTCTTATTTTAAGTCTTTCTATAGGCCCACGACAAGTCCAATAAATCGAAGTGCAAAACTTGTACATTTTGGCAAAAAAAAAAATTTATTTTTTTGGTCACTCAACGAACGGCAAGAACGGCCTGCACCAACTAACAGCTCATCAGCCCTCTAGGTTCATCATCCCAAATCACCATGGCCTCCTTGATATTATGGCCCAGCTTCGCCAAGAAATCAGCGTGCGTGTTGCCTTCTCTGTAGATGTGCTTCAGCTTCACCTCCCATGGTTTCCGCAGGTAGCTTCGGCAATCCTGTACAAGTACTCATGCCCTTAATACTTGTAAAAATATTATTTTATCATGTTGGGTATTTATATCGAATACCGTATTTGATATTCTTCACATAAAAAATTTTAAAAAGATTTGTATCATTGTATTTATATTATCGTATCAGTATCTGTCATCATAAACTACAGTTTTAGCTAGAATCACAACTTGATCACATCTATGGTGCATTAATATTTTTAAGAGTACTTTTATTACTATAATGTCGTGTAATACTAAACACACGAATACTAATTACATAATATTTTTTCGTGAAAAAATCCCATTATCATTTTGTATCGTATTTGTATTTCATATATGTAATTGGGAAGCATAGGTTCTCATCTTAATTATGACCAACCGCACCCAAATATATAACAAATTAATCTTTTTATCGTTGAAATTTAATAGAAAATCGAATTCTCTTTGTGCAAAGGGAAGCAAGATGAACTCGAATCGGATTCGAATTGGTCAGATTGAGTGTTTGATTTTGTAGGAGTTTTTAAGAGAGTTTGGTGATTAAATAATTCAACATACATACATATATACATACGTGCATTATCTAATTATTGGTGTCACGTTCAACTTTAATTTATTATTTTGTAAAGTGTTAAAACTATCACCACATAATTATTATATTAAAATAACAACGCATACGTGCGTCGGGAGGCCATGCAAACTAGTGTAGTACCCACTTGATCGATTATCAATTTTTCTTTTATTTGTTTAGTAATTTTTTTATCTTAAATTAGGACTGAAATTAACTTTGATGAACGACCATCACCACGATCGTTTTTACATAAAACACTAAACAGTAGCAATAACGGAACAATCAATAAATTCAACTTATCCAATTGCAAGAACCAAAATTTTTAAAGTGAAAACGTAAAATATATGTTTAGTGAGATTCAAATCATCTGCATATTAACTCTCTTTTGAGAAAGATAACTCTCTTCCGTAAGGATTCAAACTCGAAAATTACAGAATTAACTCAATCTATAAAAAAAAGACTATTATACTACGCAAATGATGAACAGCCTTTAATTTAGCATATACATTATTGATGCACATATGGTCAAAATGTATTATGTATGTAGGCACATTATTTGTGTATGTTGGTATTATAATGGTAAGTATGGAACGTAAAAAAGTAGGACAGAAAGGGCATAAATACGGGGGTGTATTTGGAAAGGAGTGGTGATGTGATGTTTCTTGTGAAGATGCAAGGCCTAAGGTTAAAGCATATAACATATGGTTAGGCCTCAAATATAATATGTTAAAAGTTTACTGTGGTCATGTGATGTGCATGACATAATAAGACAAAGATAGGATATTGAGGGATCTAGCCCACATCCATGCATCTTCTTTTCAACATTTTAATCACATATCTTGAGGTTTAACCTACTGTGTACGAAACTTTACGTGTGATTAAAACAAGGAAAATTCTCGAAATGCTGTAAGATTTGTCGTATGCATGTTCTTATAACTATTAAATATTAATAAATGTTAATGAGCAAGTGTTAATGGAGAAAGCACACTCTTATCCATTTTCTGAGAAACATTATTGAGAATGTTAGAGATCTTTTGAAGAAATCTTGGGAGTCGCGTCTACAACACGTCAGACGAGAGTGCAACAACTATGCCGATAGCCTTACGAAGAAAGGATACACTTTGTCTAATCTTTGCAGTTGGTTCGAACCGCCACCGGAAGTGATCGACTTTGTTGTAACTGAAGCGAGTTAGGCTCTTTGTTGATTCGATCAAAACAAAAGAAATCATTTTTTCTTTTTAAGAACCAATGAGCAAATTGTACGGATATTTAACGAGTCTTCACTTTTATAAAGTCGAGGAAATTAAGATTACATATATATAATAATAGACCATGATCCAAATATCAGACATACCATTACAGTTAAATTGATCTCTTCAAACATAACAAACAAAGTAAGCATGAAAGTACTATCTAATAATCGATCCTTGATACACATCGAATTTATTGAAGCAATTATTGGCTTTGTAAAAGAACGTCCAAACCTCCGGGCTTTTGCATGACAATGTTTGCTCACATTAATATTGGTGGCAATGGCATCCTTGCGGACCTTTGACTAAAATCTTTAGTGGCGAAGGCTGCCATAATTTCCTGACCGAAAACAAGCATAGTGTATAATGAAACTGTTGTAGACATTAGATATTCATTAGCATTTATGGATGCCGACATTATGTAAATTTTTTGACGAGAGAAAATTTTATAATTTTTTCTACATTTAAAAGGAAAAGTTTGTATAATTATCTAGAATATGAAGGTATGTCCATGTAAATAGGCTAGATGTATAATCCATGAGGTAGTATGAAATAAACACTAATAAAGAAAGAAGAACAACAATATGATACTGCCATGTGCACCTATGAATTTCTATGTTCACTAATAACATGTCAAAAGGTTATAAAGTTAGCCATTTCTTTACGTTTTAGTGGAAATATCAATTAACAAAAAAAAAAACGAAACTAAATACAATTATTAGTAACCAAAGTAAAGAAATCAATCAGACTGTGGATAATCTGTGTTTATTCGATTTTCAATTTGAACAACCCTAACTCTGATCACAACCATGAACCAACAAACATAGTTTTATTTATTTTTTATTCAATCCAAATATAAACTTATGAAATTACATAAGAATTAGATCCCACCACTCAATTATTGTTAATCTCTAGCCAACAAGGGTTGGTCCAAGTGATAAATATATTCATTTCTAAGGGCGAGGTCCCGGGTTCGATGTGTGTTCGTAAAAAAAAATCCTATTGTTAATCTCTCTATTTCTATATTTTGGTCACGCACACGTAAACATTACTCAAACGCAATGGCGTACACAAGTTGACAACCCCATGAAATTGCCATCAACATTACGTTGTCCATTGCCATCGCCGAAGAATTCAAACAAACACAACAACAAATCAGTTCCAAATTAACCCAATTAAGTAACTCTCAAACAAACAACGTACGAGGAGTAGGACATGTACATTATACGTATTATCCAAGTATAAATTAAACAAAATAACCCTATCTGGTATCCGTCAATCTCCAAATGGGGACAAATTAATAAACAAGAAAAGAAAAAGGCCAAATAGTCAAAGATTTACGAGTTTTTCTTCCTACATAACATAAATGAAGGCATAACTAAAGGACAAGCACATGGGGTTTGCTGGCATTGGCTTGTCATTTCCATTTTCCATAATATTTCCGACATATATTATAATGGTGTCCATACTCTCCTAATTGGTTCTTCCAATTAAATGCATGCACATCTTCCCATCCTCCCTACCTTTGTGTTCTTATCTATGTGATACTAATTAGTCATTCATTTTGGTAAACAAATGCTAATAATAATGCATTGACACTTGTCTAATGGCGCTTATTACCTACTATGTTTGCTTGCAATTCATTGTTAATTATTGATGGTCCCTAAATGCTAAATTAAGATGGAGATGCTTATTTAACCATGGTGCATTTTCATTTATGTTGAATAGTACATGTCATCTAATGTTGTGTTTTAATAGTCACCAAAAAAAATATGTTGTATTTTAATGCTCCATTGGTTGGCTACTTGTAGAATAGCCCCACGACTCTTAGAGTAAAGAATTATTCTTCACTACTAGCCTCATGGTATTGACATTTTTTTTTTGATATGATGGAATTTATAAAAAAAGAGAGAGAATAGAAATAAAGATAGATGATAAGTTCTCCAGTTTTAACAGTAAGTGAAACTCTTTCTTGTAAATATATTAGAGTTCAGAATGACTTAGAATCTCCACAATAGAATTCGAACATACCATTATTTAATAATCTACTTATTTATTATTGAGCCACTGAAAAAAAAAAAAGACGAGACTAAATTTCATAGAGTTCAATTCTTGCTCTGAACCCATGACTATTATGAGTTTGAATCCTCTTTCGTAACTCCTAAAACTAGTAACGGTAATTAGTTTGAACGATTTTATTCAAAGTATGAATATACTTATATTTTAGCATCCAATATTTAAAAAACCTAATTCAATTCATCCCTCCTCAATTAATTACATGCCAAATATGTATGATTCCACATATCCCAAATATGTATGATCATAAAGAAAAACTTGTTAAACAATACAATAGTTAAAAGGGAAATAAATACGGTTAAATTGTGTTGTGAAACTCGTGACATCACCCAACCTCCACACATTTGAAGGCTATCATATGATTGTCCAAGTCTCTTTTCCACCCCACAAAATTACCTCTCTCCAATAATTAAAAAAAACACCACCTCAATAGTCTTGTGTCCACAAAGTAATGAATGGCATCATCGCAGTCCCACATGGCTCCCAGTCACCACATTTTCACACCCTTTTCAAGATAGCCATCCTTCCCTTACCATATAAATATGCATAATTCATCTAACCATATATTACATTTAACCCCAATTTAATTTACTCCTCCATTTCTCTCTTACCTGCTCCAGTAATGGCTGATCACACTTCTTCCCATGGATCTTCATCCAAAGACGAGGAAAGCAACATGGAGCCCGGAAAACTGCTCGAAGAGAGCTGGTTTTTCCGCAATTTGCTTGATGTCAAAAACCCGAAGAAGACGATGCTGAGAAGCTTTTCCGATCCCTGTACTTCATTGAACTTCACAAGCGAGGTTGATTTTGCAGCGAAATCGTATGAGGAAACTTATGAATCGATTCAGAAGCTCCCGAAATCGAGGCCTTCTGGCCTGATTAGATCGGCGACGACGACGGCGGTGACGGTGAGGGAGTGCGATCTCACGGGGAGGAGAAGATCCAACGGACGAAAACCATCCAAGAACTTGAACCGCGCACCGTCGTTGCCGATTCGGCTCGAGATGGATGAGTTTCATGATGAAGAGATGGAGTTTTCTATGGGCAACTTGATTAGGCAAGCTTCTCTCAATGATGCAGAAACCATCACTCCCAAAATCAGACGTCCTGCTAAGGTAATTTGAAATCCTCTACATTGATTGATAATAATTAGGTTTCTATTTTATTATATGAAATTTGGAAATTGGAATAACTCATTCAATTAAAATCTGGTTTTGAATTTTCAGGGTATTTCACGAAGTTGTAGCATGTCAAGCCATCAATCCAGGATGAAGCCAAGTATGAAACTCGAGAGTGGACTAATGAATAATCAGCTCAAGACACAAAAGAGCTTAAGTGCTCTGGAATACGAGGAGTTACAAGGTTTTAAGGACTTGGGTTTTGATTTGGACAAAAAAGACTTGTCTCCCGATGTAATTAGCATAATTCCAGGATTGCAAGAGAAGTGCAGAGTCGAAGGAGACGGAGAGAGGAGCACGAGGAGGCCGTACTTGGCCGAGGCGTGGGGTGCCCGGAATTCGGCTCCGCCCGTGCCCCGATGGGGTGGGAAGCGATCGACTGACGAGATTAAAGCACAGATCAAGTTCTGGGCTAGAGCTGTGGCATCAAATGTGCACCAAGAATGCTGATTGATCAAAATTTAGTGAAAGTCTAATTTGGTTGGAATTGAGTTTTGAAAATAAATGATTAATGATGACTTAGGAATAGGTTGTGATTAATTTAGGTTGAGAATAAACTATGACCATTGTTGTGTAGAGTTGTTTGGCTATGTATTCGGACTACATTGGACATTCTTTGGGAGATTTACTACTTTTAAATTTCCCAAGAGTTATCTATTCGTATCGTGTGTATAAAATTAATGTTTTAATTGTACATTTCGTGCTCAAAGTTTGGCAACTTTTCTTGAATCGAAGTGAGGTCTATTAGTTCTACTAAGAGGAGATACGAATGCAAACTTACAAAGAATCAAATCTCGATTTAATGAAATTGTTTGTATTAAGTTTCAGTTCTGTAATGCAATTAGACGCGAGTGAGGTCCCCAAACTCAATTAACTAAAACCATATTAAAGTTGAATTACGGTTCAAAATGAATATCTATCTGTTATTCTCGACATTTGTCCATTAGTTTTTGTGCATTAGTGAGAGCATGCTTAGTATTAAATCCTGGTCTGTTTTGGTCGTTTTAGTTGACTTGCCATTTTTGTCTCTGATTTTAGACATGTCTTTCTATGTACTTTTTGAACAGTTGATGCCTTTTCCTAATCCGAAGAGCAAGGACATTATTTGCCAAAATTCACGTAAATAATTGGATAAAATTAATCGGACAATGACTAGATATGCAACTCAGCTATGATGTTTTGGGGTGCACTGGTAATAATATAAATGTTGCCTTTATCACAAGTTTACAAACTTGTGGTGCACAATGACAAACATAGGTTTTTTGCTACTTTTTACAGGGATTAGATAATGATAATTATTGAAATTTGATGGTGCTAATAGTAATATTAGGATTTATTTCCATGAATATGACAGGCTAGTTTAGCCCATCCACTAAAAGAAGCTTGCTCAAGTCAAGACTCAAGAGTATAAACTTTAAATAAACTAGGCTTTTGGCCAACTTATTCATATGTACATCATCTAAATTCAACGTAAATTAGTTTTACTCTACAATATTAAGCAACTTGTCCCAATTTTTTCTCCCAAATTGTGACAATATGATAGGAGTGGATTCAAGCTCACTTTTAAACGGGAACTTTTTCTCTCTTGGACTTGCCAATTCTCGAAGAAATTAATATTTGTTTGGATAATTTACACAATTAATTTTAAGATTATTCAAAACTCATTGAATTAATTTGCAGATGTATATTATTTGCATTAAATAGGGCCAACTTAGATACTGGTATGTGGGCTACGTTTCATTTGGGCCTCGGATAGGCGAGCTCCTTTAAAAGTATTTACAGACTGTAATAATAATTTGATTTGAAACTGTATCAGGCCCACCGTCATCAAATCAAAACTTTTAATTTTTTTTAAGGAAATAAAATTAATTTATTCAATATTCCTTCATCACTATTTTTAATACCAAATATATATATACTATATATTAATTGCGAGACCCAATTTTGATCTCTTGGTTGGTCTCTTCTTTTTTTTCTTTTTTTTTAATTTATTTATTTTACTCACTTAATCAATGAACGTGTTTTAGTGCGTTAGTTACGTATTAACCACACTTTTCTCTCTCCCTTTCTTTTATTAATTTTATTATATTTTCACTTTTTTGTACGTTACTTAA
>JBBMKE010000011.1:12376403-12390551 GCA_037834125.1 Lippia alba | reverse complement strand
ATAAAATAATATTATGAGAAATTTTAATTTAATATTTTTTATTTGGCACACGCATCGAGTGTGCAATGGTGCTAGTACCAAAGAAGTAGTGGATGAACAATAACCTCAACAAACATAAAATAATAATATATTACAATCAACTAATCCAAACAATGTAAATATAACACACAAATCACAATTCTTAAGTTATAATAATAATAATAATAATAATAATAATAATAATAATAATTATAAGGTTCTTAGTTTAATGATCAGTCTCCTACGGTGTAGTTTTCCTTGTAGACTCTCTTCATCAACAAACAAACGTGAGCTATGAATCATATCTGGGTCTTCGGATGTGGTAGCGAGCTTTGCAAATCCTGATGGAAAATGCACAGTATTAACCATTTATACGGAACAATATACTATATATAAGTATACAATTAAAAGGGAAAATTATATTCATACTTTTATCACACGTAGTTGAGCTTCGATCAGAATTTTATTATTGGCTTTAAGCTGTTCAATTTGAGTTTCAAGATCTCCCACTTTCTTCCTTAACTGCAACAAGATTACATAATATTTGGTTTTCTTAAAAAAAAAACACTACGTGTATTATATTTTTTATATATATTTATTTAATATATTTGAAAAACAGGAATTTACGGAAAAAACAACCTGAGTTTCAGTTATTTTGGTCTCTCGGATCTGATTAAGGGCTGTCAAGCACGTAACGGAAAGTCAATCATATGGAAATATAAAAAACGAACATAATATACCTTTTTCACTTAATGTATGGTTAATTACCTTGTTCAATTAAATCGTCCTTGTGGTCTATCTTGAGCAACATTTCCCTTATCAAATTACTCTTATGTTCGATATCCCTCACCAGAGAGGAAACAAGTTTGGTATGATCTTTGGGGTGACTTGAGCTTGCCATCACTTGTGTCTTGTGTTCAGTCCAATCTTCTCCTTTTAGTTTTCCACCAACAAAACCAATTGATGTGATACTTAAAACTAGTACACACACAGTTGCTATGTCTGATTAAAGATGCACATTGAAATTCCAGAATACTACATATAATACTTTCAAATACTTAAAACTAAGGGAAATGTCAGTTAAAAATATAATGTAATTGGGGTTCTACTCTTGTACTTCCTGATTCCCATACAAAACTTATTTTTGAAATGGAATTATTTGGTACTTCACTACTTCTCCTTTACCAACACATTCGGTATTTTGCACAATTTTCTCAAAAGTTTCTAAATGGAAAATTTTCTCCTTTCCTTGCACAAGTAGTCTGCTTTCAAGACTCAAGTTATTGGAGAAGAAGGGCAGACGGAGTAGAAGAAACAAAACCTAGATTAAAGTTTAGCTAGGAGTTTCTCAATATATATTTTCGGGAAATATCCCATAAACAATTGTAATAATGAATTTAATAAAATATTATAAGAAAAATCGGATTCGAATTCTTAACGTATCGGATTCCTTAATTTTATATCCGCGTCATTTATTTCAAACAACGAATATTTATAATCGGATATAATCCATCAAATTTTTTAATCGGTCAAATATATTAAAATTCGGATAGAATTCGGACTAAAATCCGCTCCATGAACAGCCTAGGTTCGACTACTTCAAACTCGAGGCCGGACTTCTATTGATTCCATTTGTTGGGCTCGCAAATGAACTTGTCTCATTTATGCGTTATAATAAGTCGGATTTGAATCTTTAATAAATTGGATTCTTTAATTCTATGTTTCCTCTATTTATTTGAATTAATATAATAGGATATGATTTTTTGACTTTTTTAAATACAGTGGAAATCCAAAATCAAATCAGATTCGGATTAAAATCCGACCTATTTACCGGCCCGTCCTATTTATAGTAACTTAGCTTAAGCCCAAGCCCAATTAATAAACAATCACCTTCGTTAAAAATAGGAGACTTGTACGATATGCTTTGAAGATTGTACAAATTGTTGATATTGTAATGTGCCAACTGCCACCACCACACCAGTGAAGAAATTCGAAATAGAAAATATCTGAAGCGTTGATCGACAATAGCCCATAATGTTGGTAGCTCAGCCGCAGCTCCGCCCTTCCTCCGCCGCCAACTTTGTCTTCCTCTTCCCTTCATTCTCCTCATTCCCATTCTCCCATTCTCTTAATCTTCCCTACAGACACACCAATCGGTATTTTCGCTGCTCTGCCCACAAAACATGGATTGCGCAAATAGCTGAAGAAGTTACCCCCACCGCCGTGGAAGACTCGCCGCCGCAGACGGCGGAGGACGAAGGGCCCATAGAGCTCTCTCCCTCAATTCCCCCTATTTTCTCCAACTCCGAGGAACCCACGCCTCTGCAAACCGCCACCAGCGTTCTCCTCACCGGCGCCATCACCGTATTTCTCTTCCGCTCCCTCCGCCGCCGCGCCAAGCGTGCCAAAGAAACGGTGATTTTATATTCGTATTTTTCCTTTTCTTGCTCTTTCATGGATTGCATTGCGTTATGACGATAGTGTGATTGAGCTTTAGTTTTTACATGATGCTCATAATGTGTGCCCCATGTGTTTGATAAAAGTCTCAGCACAGTTTTCTTGAGCAAAGGTGTCATCTTGAAGCTTAAATTTCAGTTGGGTTGTAACTTGTAATGAATTTTAGTATGTGTATGTGGAGTTGAAATGTATATTTTCTAATGACTGTTGTTTTTTTATCAAATCAGAAATTTAGATCATCTGGGGAAAAGAAATCGCTGACAGAGGAGGCTATGGAGAGCTTGAAATCAGTATCGATAAATCCGGTTAATGACAAGTCTCCACCTTCACCAGTTCAGGCATTTCTTGGTGCACTAACAGCTGGTGTCATCGCACTAATTCTTTACAAATTTACAACCACCATCGAAGCTGCTCTCAATCGTCAAAATATGCCTGATAACTATCAGGTCCGCTATTGCACTTTATTTCATATTACCAGTCTTTTCCTTCTCAAATTTTAGAATTTTTCTCATTGTTTACTCATAGTATATAAGAAATTTGCGTAAAATCTTGATTCCATGCATTCTAACAGACACTTTTTCTTCTATATAATTTTCCAGGTTCGGCAGATAACAATAACCATAAGGTAATCTTGTTATTGGTGCTTGCAAATTCTCTTCTGTTGTTGATATCGAACTAATTAGGTTTTTATCTTCATTACAGGACAATCATCAATGGGTTGTGTTATCTTGCTACATTTGTTTTCGGGATCAATTCTTTAGGTTTGTTATTTTACTCGGGTCAGCTTGCTTTCAACTCCCTTACGGATGATTCTGGTAGTACGAATGAAGGATCAGTAAACTCCTTAAATTCAAAACCAGATAAATCCGAGAGCTCTGCGATTGTGGAAAATACAAGCTCCATTGAGAATCAAAGTAAGGATAATACACAATAAATGAGATTGGAAAATGGACAGCAAGAGCAAGTGTTATCCTGACCATTTTGTATAACTTGAATGTTCTTGATTTTGTGATATCTTAGTATTACTGTCTGAGAGTCTGTATTATGACAATGTATATTAATGTGTTTAATAGGAAAACTAGTCTCTGTCATCCTCTAATGTTTGAAGAAGCTATATTAGCTTCAAATAAAGAAATATAAGTTTTTTGAAAAGAAGTTCTGTTTCGCCTGTTGTTTGTTCAACCTTTTTAGGATTATGTCTTGTTTTGTTGAATTCGTCTCGCTGAACATAGTCTCACTTTATTCCGTTGCAACAAACTTTGAAATCTTACATTATTATCTTCAGGAAAAGACAAAAACAATTTCTTTTCATTGGGCATCTGATTTTCCATTTTGATTCTCCTCTAATTCTTCATGTTGCTCCTCATTTTGCTTTTCACTTCGCTCTGTCTTCTTGGACTTGGAGTCTTGATAATTCGAAGGCGTATTATACTGAGGAAGCGGACTTGCATTCTTATCTAAATAAAACAGCAGCACCACAGTGATCACAGAGCAAGCAAACATTGGAATCGGTCCAAATATCCAAAGCAGCAAATTAGTGGCGAAATAGAGGGATCTGAGACCAATCACCCAGAAATTACTTCCTTTTATAACAGCACTCTCTACATCGCTGACTGGCATTTCGCAGTTAGGCATGCTTATGAGGAAATTGGCATGGACAAGACATCTCACTGTCTGAACGAAACAAGCGAATGCCACCATGAAGCAAGTAAGAAGAGCTATGTATTTGATGTATATGATTGTTGCGCTCGTGTTTCCATATAGTCTGCTGGTTATATTGTCGTTGTGATAGGAGCTTCCAATCCATGCTCCTATTATGGAGCTTAAAGCAAGGCAGATCGAACACAGGGAAGTTGCTGCAGATAAGTTGCTGCTTATTACAGCAATCGCTTGCCCTCTCTCCTTTGTTTCTAGCTGAAATGATCCACAAATCGCAGATTGTAATGAACTCAGTTAAAAGGTACTCGCAAACTCTTCACAAACGTATACTTCTACTTTAATAAACGGAAAGCAAAAAGAAAGTTAGAAACTGGGGTTCTTTTGTGCTTGTGCTTGAAATAAGACAAAAGCCAGAAGCACATTTCCAGCACCCTTTTCAGATTCTAAGTTCTTTTCCTATTATCTAAAAGTGCTTTTATAATCTATTCTCCAAACAATCCAAACTTATTAAGCTTTTATGGAGAGAATTACAGATTCTTACCTTCAAGATTCTTGCTACCCAGGCCCTCCTGTTATAGTTTTCGTAGCCGATAACCGTGGTTTCAGGAAGATTCAGACATCTATGTAGATGGAACAGATGATATCCAACCATTATTAGTAAACCACTTGGTACTAAAACAAAATCCAATTGTTCTTCCTTCCATGTCAGCATCATTCCTTCAAACGAACTAAACTGCAATTGTTATTTGTGGCCTCTGTTCATCAATCTGAGTCTGAGATGCTTGTAATACTCAGACTTGGGGTGGGGAGGGGAGGGGGGGGGGGGGGTTCTCTTTACGAATTGATAATTGATCAATTGACATATACGTTATTGGGTTAGGTTTAACTAAACTAGAGGTGGCTTGACATGGTCCGATGCTTTGACCGTTGATCTTTCCTCTGCATGTCTATTCGGAAAATCTGGGCAGTCGAATGTGACTCACGTAGAGACATCCTTTTCTGTAAATGAATTACGAGGAAAGACACTCTTTCCCTTTGTATTTTTGTTAACTCACCACTTGCAGCATAGTTAAATGCCTATTTAGATCTAAAGCACCGGCTGCTTGCACAATCCAACTAATACTTTGATTAATGTTTTCTTGGTTGTTTATTATTGTTATTATTATATTTGTTAGGTATTGGAAAATTTCTCTTTTTTCTCTTTTTTTTTCATGGGTTTTTTGAATCTCCATAGGAGTATTTGACTTTGAAAGCTCATATTCTAACCACACAACGTATATATAAAGATCTAGTTGTCCCAGAAAAATTGGCATGATAAGTCGCTCTCTGTAATTTAAATTAATCAAAGTGTGTAGGTCTAATATGGTTGTCATGATGCTAATATATATATATATATTAAATTGGGTTGAAATTAATTGTGAGTTAAAATAATTATAAATTTGTACATCCATTTAAAAAATAATTATAAATCTCTTAGATAAGGCTACACTCTGAATGAAGCAACTTGATCAGAAAGTTGGTACACAAACTCAGAAAACGAACCCGAGTGGGAATATGAAAGTCATTTTATTTCTTCCGTAAGTTGTAGTTTCTCAATTGTTTCCTTTGAGATTCGAGTGTATGAACAATATACCATCATCACTTGTAAAATTGGGAATGATTTAACTGGTTATATTTTGCAAATAACGCAAGTAAAATCCCGAAATCTACAAGAATTCAACAATTTTCAAGTAATCCATATGGAACAAAGTAAGCAAAACTCTTTGAATAAACCTCCATTTAAATCAACACAGAATGAAAAAAGTCATTGCTTATTGTACTGATGAAGAGGCATCGTATTTCTATCAAGATTCTGCAAAGCAACCACCATGATCACAGAGCCAAGAAACATGGGAATCGGACCGAATATCCAGAGCAACAAATTCATGGCGAAATAAAGCGATCTGAGGCCAACAATCCAGAAATTACTGCCTCTGATCACATCCCTCACAGCACAGCTTCCCGGGACATCATCACTCGGCATGCTGATAAGGAAACTCGCATGAACCAAGTACCTCGTCGTCTGAACAAAACAGGCGAACGCCACCAAGAAGCAAGAAAGAATCGATATGTACTTGATGTACACCATTGATGGGCTTCTGCTGCCGTATATGTAGCTGCTCGTAAATATATTCGTCGTTGAGCTCGCAATCCACGCCCCTATTATCGAACTCAACACCAGCGAGATTGTTGATAGGGCTGTTGCTGCACTTATGTTGCTGTTGATCACTGATATTGCCACCCCTCTGTCCTTCAGTTCCACCTGGAGAAACAGAGAGAGACCCTTTACATCAAATTGTCTGATTGTACGAATTTCAACGGAAAACTGATGGAATTTGGTGTTTGATCATCATCATCTAGAACATGTGAATATTACCTGAAACATTCTTCTGACCCAAGCTTTCTTGTTATGATTCTCGTAACCCAAGACAGTTGTTTGGGGACATCTTAGGTATCTGTAGATGAGGATGAGATGATAACCAAACATGAGGAAGAAGCTGCATGGGACTAGAATAACATCAAGGTAATCTTTCTTCCATGTTGGCCCCATTAAAGCCTGGAGTATATTTGGTTCTTGAAAGTGTTTTTATCTGCTAATTATGTATGTTTTGGAAGGATTAATTGTTAACAAGCAATTGATCTCATGGCTGGAGTTGAGAGGAATCTTCCTCTAGTATCTTTAAGTTGCGTTGAAAACTGACAATTTTTAATGTTTTATCAAGAGTTTTTGGTTATGGTCGTCGTTGAATGTGGATGCTGTTAATGGTGTTAATCCAGATTAGTTTTTAATTAGAAATGGGATTTGTTAAGTTAAGCAACTACTTAGCATCCATTATGTCTTTTAAATAAGAAGATACGGTGTACACCCATTTTGGGTATATTTATACTTTGATCCTCTTTGTTTTAAAAGTCATACTTTCAACCCCTTATGATTTGGTAATTAACCTTTGTAACCTTCCCCTCCATTAGACTTTGGTAGGAATTTTAATATTTTCCATTCAATAAAATATATGTAGTCTTGATAAAATATTAGATTGAACCATCAATGTCATTGTTACCGTAAGCAGAGGCAGATCCAGGATTTTTCATCAGTCGAGGCTGAAAATTCTTAAGTTTTAATATATTAAAAAAAATTAAAATTAATTAACTATACTACAACACATAGATTATAACACAATTCATGCTCCTTCAATTTGCCCCTACCATTTTTTCTCAAACTGAAAGTTTTCACAGATACTAATATAGTCTCTTACTAAAAAAAATTTAAAATTTATTTCAAAATTTTAATATCCACTATCGAGTGTAGTAATTAATCATTTTGATAATTATAGATAAGTTAAAATATAAACAGTTGTTACTTTAGGTGCCTCCGCCCCCGACCGTAAGTTGTTACTTATGAAATCATCAACAACTAGACATCTTCAAACGACTCTTACTAAAATAAAAATAATATTAAATTTCTACAATTACAATAAAATGTGGAACTTAAGTTGATGATTGTGAAATACGTTGAATACACACACGTCAAAATATTAACAAAAACAATTCTTTTCTTGATACAATACAATAAGCTGAGTGTTTGCAGTAAATAGTAATCTATTTGCATATTATAATCAATGAAAGTGTAATTTCTAAAACTAAAAAAGTTTTAATATAAAAACACCTAACTAAATTAGACCTCGACGTAATTTATCCTTATATTAATGCAATGTATTTTCAGATCTTAAACTTTTTTTTAGACAAATCTTAAACTTAATAATTGCAATATTTTCTTAAAGTTTTGACATGCAATAGGAGTCCAGATTCGAACATATCAGCTACATAATATTCTTTATTTCCATTTGATGCGTATTCCAATCATGTAGCATAATGTATCCTAAACTTTAAACCTTAAACTATTTAAACCAAAAATGGACCATCTCAAAATGAGATATTTCAATATTCATTAAATAGTGTTAAAGACAAGGGTAATTCTAACCCGAGCTTGGCTCGGCCAAATCGGTGTAACGAGGGAGTGAGTGTTTTACACTTGCCGTGTGATTGGTGAAAAATTCAGGGAGAGTGACCAATCAAATGGAAAGTGTAGTACTTTATCGTTTTAATTGGTTGAATTTGAGCAAATCGGCTCTGGATTAAAATTTTCCTAAAGACACAACCAATGCAGACAATAACCTTTCTTTGTAATTAATAATTACACAAAAACCACAATTATTCCAACATGGGCTTGCATATTCTTCCAATATAAACCAAGGTAGCAGTACTAGTAGCCCATCACTTTCTTCAATGCCTTCTGCATTGCCCTATCAACATTATTATGATGGTCATAAGCTTAAGTATTCTTGAATTTTGGAAATTGCAGCTTTTTCTCCCATATTTTGACCCCATTACATATCATTATCTTCTCTTCTTTTATTAATTCCATCATATCAGCAAAGTCCAAAAGAGGCACTGCGTTTCTGTGTTTTCCAACGTTGTAATTTCACATGGTTTTCGGACAACCTTTTTTGCTTCATTCGACAATTACGTTACAACACAAAACCAGCCTGTCCACTATCCATTGTTAACATGGAACAACACACTTTTTTAAAACCTCTGCAATTGTCCCTGGTCAAGCCTTCATAACCATCTTTTTGTAATTTTTGTTCCACTTTTGTTTAATTTATATGGGCTGTAGCAAAGAATTTTTGGTTATGGAGGCTCGTGCCTAGATTGCCTTTGGGATTTTAGGTGAGTTTAATTTATGTTTTCTGTTTTGATTAGGTGCAAGTGCAAACATGTTTACATTAAAAAACCATCCGACTAGTTGGTTGTATTGACAATAAACTTAAGAGTTCAGCCTAAGCTACGGCGGAGCAAAAACCTCGGGTGGTTTATAAATAGTCGAATATTCTTGATCTCCGCCATTACTGATCTTGATACCCATGATGTTAAGCCTAAGCTACGGAGCAAAGAACTTCCGTGAATTAGTCGAATACTCCTGATCTCAAGCCATTATTATTCTTGATAGTCATGATATTGTGAGCAACCGAACAACCCCAATCTCTGACATTAGTATTGTTCGATCTCCACCATTATTATGATTCTTGATAGTCAGGAAGTCACAAACAAACGAACATCCCCAGCCTCCGCCATTAATACTACAAATATCAGTATAAAAGTTAGGGAAGACACGGGCAGTGCAACACGAATATCTCCGCCATTAAGCCTAACTCCGCTGCTTATCCTAAGAAACCATTTTTGACTAAACAAATGTTGTAATAAACAGAGAAAAGCATAGCACAAACGAGTAAACTTCACAAACTAAAATAGATCATTCTCCTCTAGTATTACACAACTCCATCACAAACGAAAATTACACAAACTATCAAGATTCTAAAAGGGTATTATCAAACCTAAATTAAAAAACAGAAAAAGGAAAAAAAGATTTACAGACAGGAAAATGAAAAAACATGCCTTAGAAGCAAAAGTACTGTGCACTACACTCCCCCCATTCAAGCTCTAAGCTCTAAATATTCCCAAATATTATCATTTATTCTCGCCAGCTCACCCTCATCATTGGCTCGGCTCAGAACCCGACTCCAGCCGCGCCGACTCCGAGCGTGGGCCGCCTGTGCGGCTCCATCTTCCTAACCGCATGCTTCCAGAAACACGACTCCGGCATGAGCTTAGCCGCCGCCGTCCTCATCGGCTCCGACTTGCATCTCGTCAGCACAAACGGCTCATACCCCATCGCATTCACCAGCTTCTGCTCTAACACGGTGGCCATCGCCGCCGCCTCCGCCCGCGGCAACGAGCACGACGACCGTGGCTTAATATCAGCCGCCGGAGGAATCGGCTTAGGCTTGGAGTCGATGCTGAGTCTACCCTTGATCACCGGCTCTTTATCGGCGGCTTTAGGAGCCGGGGCCTTAGCCGGCTTCTTTGGCCGCTCCGGCAGCCACCGGACGAAGTCAGTGCTGCGAACCCATGTTTCTTTTGAGACCTCCATTGAAAGCTTAGGCTCGCACATCATTAACAGCAAGCAGTCTGGCAATACTGGTGGCCCTTGTTTTTCTTTCTTGGCTTCTTCTTCAGTTGGAGTCACCATTTCTTGAAGTTTCGGGTTTTCCGATACTGATTCTGCCGGCGGTGGCGCTTCCTCTTTGGCTTCTTCTTGGGTATCTTGAAAATGGGTTGTTTGTGAATCTTCTTGTACGGCAGTTTCCGGGTCCGGTTCGATGTGGGTTGTGACCTGATTCTCTTGACCATTGTTTACAACGTTTGAGTCTTGGTCTGATTCTTCTGGTGGTTTTTCCGTTGCAGCTTCTTCGAGGGATGGTGGTGTTTCATTTCTTTCATCATCTTCATCATTTGACTCTGTCGATGGAGATAAATGGCAAATTGGACTAAGGTTTTCGACTTCTTCCTCATCTGTGATTGCACAGTCGTGGTAGTTGTCTGCGTTTTCTTGTTCTAAAAGAGCTTCAAATGAGGACATGTTGGATTCTTCATCTTCTTGTTGTTCTTCTTCCTCTTCATCTCCGTCTTTGTATTCAACCAATACTTCATCAATCACCACATTGTCCTCCTGCAACTCCTCTGTTTCGTTTTCTTCAACCATTTCCTCACTACTAACAACCACTAACTCATTTTCTAGACTTTCCTCCTCTTCTTCCTTTTCTTCTTCCACTTTCATTTCCAATTTAGCTTCGTCATCTTCTACTGGGACTTCTTCTTGTTGATCAGCTTCTTCACAAACAGAAACATCTTGCTCAAAAACTTCCTCTTTACCTTCAAAAACTTCATCTTTACCTTCAAAACCTCGTACTTCCACTTTCTCCTCCTCGGAAACCTCCTTGTCTTCCAAAATGTTATCGTCGTCGTTTTCGTCTTTGAATCCACCATGAGCATCCCAACTGAACTTATTAGCAAGAGCCGCCATTTTCATAGGATCAGATCTGCACCTCATCAACAAAAGAGCATTCTTCGGCGGTATACAAATGCTAACCCTCGCAGCTTCCTCTTCCCCCTCCACATTCTGCCCTTTAATCTCAATCCTATCATCCTTCACCTCAATATCATCAAACACATGCCTTCTCGAACTCCTCATCGAAATCCTCTCCGCCTCCTCATCGCCGCCGCCAACCACCAGCTCAATCTCCCTCCTCTTCCCCCCTTCGCCGTCGTTCACCGACACCAGCCACCGCGCAAACACCGCCCCACATCCATTCTCATTCCCCCCACTCTCCTGCTTCTCATCTTTCTCCCTTTCATTCGAAAAGCAAGAACTTTTACACGGAAACAAGCAGCTGAATTCCCTCAACGCCTCGCAAATCGACACCGGCAAATGAACCCACCTCTGGTTCCGGTGCGGCGGCGGCGCCGCCACAAACTCCTGCGTTTGCTGCTGATAATGTGCGCTCGCGTTACCGCCAACTTTATCCCCTCCATCAACGGAAGACTGCTCCGTTCTCCTGAAACTCACTTCCCCACTCCGCCGCCGCGAAAGACTCCTCGTTTGCTTCACCTTTTTCTTCGTCTTAACCCTAACCTGCCCAATGCAGGTGACTTTCGGCGAAGAGGGTTCCGGATTCTCGAAAGCACACCCTCTTTTCTTGCCGGCGGTGGTCAGGAAAGGCGAAGCGCCGCCTTTGAGGCTGCCGTTGGTGCGCAGGCGGCGGCTGAGGGAGGAAGAGAGGGAAGGGCCTCCGGCGGCGCGGCCAGGGCTGAGGATCGATTTGCTGAGTTTCATGGAGGAAGAAGAAGAGAGACGGGAAGTGAAGCAAATGAAAAGCTCGCTGGTTGTAGCGGCAGCGGTGCTACCACCAGTGCTAGTGGTGCGGAAATGGGGTCTGTCCAACTCCATCGATTTTTGATGTTATTAATTGGTTTTTTGTGTTGCGATGATTGGCGTGTCTTTTACTGGTCGTAGTTTTGTTGAGCCATGGAAGAAGGGTGTGGTAAAAGTTAAGAATAGTGGTGGTGGTGGTGGGACTGGGGAATGGAGGTGGAGTTAATAATACTGATTACTGTGTGTGGGAAATGGGAATGGTAGTGATGACTGATAAAGCTGTGTTTCAGTACATATTTTTGTGAATGGGAGAGAGATGGTGATATGCTCTTTGTCACTTTCTGTGAAAACCAAAGCTGATTATGAAATGGGGTTAATTTGCTTTACAACTCTTTCTTTTTATTATCTTTGTGATGTGGTTGGGTTGAGTTTACAATTATGCCCTTGAATTTTCTTATTATTTTTTTAATATAAAGTTTGTTAAATTTAATGTTTCAAATTATAATATACGTAATAATTAGGTTTATATACCTCTCTTGCGCTGAAGTAACCACGACTGTGCATCTCAGATGAGGTGTGGAAGGTTTTGATCCTTTTGTTACGGGAAGAATAGCTTTCCATCATATTGCAGCAGGTACATTTGGCATATTAGCGGGTGAGTGAAGCAAAAATATAACAAGGTTTAAACGGATAATTGTTATGACTTGGATCAAATCAAATTCATGCAAGAATTCCCTCTTCATATAAGAATCAACAAAATTGAGAATAGTTTCGTCCGATGTTAGTGATCAAATTTCTCATTTCAAGTATGTATTTCATTTTATTTAATTCATTGACGTTCATTGTATCCGTAGTTAGAAGTTCAATAATTGTACACAATAATAAGTAAATTGATGAGACAAAGAAGGTGAAATTTTATATTTGGTGTACTATTCATTGCCATAGTTTAAAAATGGTATAAATTTTTCGTGTAGTTTAAAAATGGGGTAAGACGCTTTTGGGATAAGCGTCTTTATCAGATGAATTGTACGTTGACCGGAGACTTATCTGTTGACAAAAAACCTAATAAAGACGTTTTTCAGGAAAACGTCTTTAAAGACGCTTTTCTGAAAAGCGTCTTCATAAGATTACTTACACAAAACCCAGTTTTCTGCTTACACAAAACCCAGTTTTCACGTTCAATGAGAAAAGAGAAAAGAAGAGTTGATTTGCAACATCTATACTATATTATTAAGCGTGAGGGTCGATTGTAGTGTCATGGTCTCTAAATTTTTTTTCTTTTTATGTATTTATTTGTTTTACTTCATAGCTTTTACGTTTTCCTAACTCATTTTTTCTCTCTCATCACTTTATCTTTTTTCCTTTTTTATATAATCTTTATCTCTTTTTAAATATATTTTTATTTTTTCATATATACTATTATATTAGTGAGATGACATTAGATAACGTTTTATCTCTGAGACTTTATTTTTTTCTCCTTTCTATTTCTCTTATCACACTCTCAACGTCTTATTTCTTACTTATTTCTTCTTTTTTTTTTCTTTTCTCTCACCTTACTTTCATTTTCTTTATTATATATTTATTTACTTTTCCCATATTTTAAATTTCTATTTTGTATTATCTTTTAAGTTTATAATTATATTAAAAATAATAATATATAAATTTTTTAATTTAATATATATTTAAATAATAATAATTTTATTATTTGCACACACATAGGGTGTGCAAGAATTACTAGTTTATATTAATCACCACAATTGTTTGACAAATCCGCAAAAGTTGATGACAGAGAATTATTTATAGCCCTATTGCTGCTACTATAATTTAGAATCCTATTCCTATTGCTACTATTATTTCGGAGTAGATTTCCTGCTTTCTTATCTGTTTTTCTTCTCTGCTACACAAATAAGAATTTGTCAAGTGTCCCACTAATAGAAATTAAGTTAAGTAATAGAAATTAAATTACACAGAAATCGTTAAAGTTAACATCATTCTTTTTCTTTTTTTATTTTAATCGAACATGAATCCGTAAGAAACAATGCTTATATATATATATATATATATATGACAAAAAAATTAAAATATTTATATTATTACAGTTGTTAGGTCCATACTTAGAACTCAAACATTTGACGCATTATGCCATACGTCTTAGTAATGCATAAATTCCCAAAAAATGACCTTTATGGAGTATTTCAATCAGA
>JBBMKE010000011.1:12353227-12366584 GCA_037834125.1 Lippia alba | reverse complement strand
TCTAAATCGCAATATGTCGTATTTGCTGCCCAGATTGGGGAGTAAAGTCAAATTTTGATTCTCATCTGGGGAGTGAATTAAAAAAATTTTCGACCTATGAAGCAAACTAAAAATTGAGTCCACAATTGAGAATTTTTTCATAATTTCCCGAGATTCAGGAATCCAATCATACATATAAAATTCTTTAAATTCGAATTCGGGTGGATAACTAAAATATAAAGCTCTTTAAATTTGAATCAAAATAAAAAGATAAAGCTTTTTAATAATAATTTGAATCCAATCACTAAAATATAAAGCTATTTAAATTTGGATTCGAACTAAAACGTAAAGCTTCTTTGAGAATATAGTAGCAAAATGGCCCTATGGTTAGATTGCATTGCAAAAAAATATTTTCGAAAATATAGGTAAAAAATATGGGATTTGATAATATCATTTATTTAGAGCTGAAAATCAGTAGTATCAACATTTATATTTTATTATATTATATTACCATATTTTCATATATATATATATACACATATATATATATTGGTAGCATCAGAGCATATAATAATTTTACGATACAATCATTATATATAACTTAAAATATGTCTCGTGGTCAGCATCACAGATTCCATCTCTTTTACATGACATAAAGAAAAATTCTTTTTCTCCAGTAACTAGAATGAAGCAAACTAAGACAAAGATCAGGAAAATAAAAAATAAAAAATGTAAAGCTACAAACTGAATTTTCAGATAACCAATTCAAAGATTTTCACGATTTCAGCTCCGCCGTTTCTGGATTAGCCTGTGACTCTGGTAATTTAGATTCACCGGCTGCAGGCACGGTCGTTGGGATGGTTCCAGAATCAGCAGCGGACTGAGGAACCGTCGTTGAGACGGCTCCAGAATCAGCACTGGACTGAGGAATGGTCGTTGGGATGGCTCCAGAAGCACCACCGGACTGAGGAACCGTCGTTGGGACGGCTCCAGAATCAGCACTGGACTGAGGAACGGCCGTTGGGATGGCTCCAGAAGCACCGCCGGACTGAGGAACGGTAGTTGGGATGGCTCCAGAAGCAGCATCGGACTGAGGAACAGTAGCCACATTGACCTGAGGAAGAGTTGTTGTGGGTCCAGTTTCAACACGAGGTGCCACACTGGCCTGAGGAACAGTGACCGTGGATCCAGATTCAACGTGAGGAGGCACATTGGCCTGAGGAACAGTGACCATGGCTCCAGATTCAATGCGAGGAGCGACATTGGCCTGATGACTAGTGACTGTGGCTCCAGATTCAATGTGAGGAGCGACATTGGCCTGAAGAACAGTGGTTGTGGCTCCAGATTCAACGCGAGGAGGAACAGTGGCCAGAGGAACGGTGGTCATGGCTCCATGTTCAACGTGAGGAGGAAGATTGGCCTGAGGAACGGTGGTCATGGCTCCAGATTCAACGCGAGGAGGAACATTGGCCTGAGGAACGGTGGTCATGGCTCCAGATTCAACGCGAGGAGTAACATTGGCCTGAGGAACAGTGGTCGTGACTCCAGATTCAACACGAGGAGGAAAATTGGCATAAGGAACGGAACCAGTATGCTGCTCGGTCTTGGGCTGCATCTGTGGAGCTTGGCTTATGGCATTGGTTTTCAATGTATTCAGAGCTTGAGAATCTGCAACAGGCTTCTGTTTTTGTGGAATCAGAGTTGTAGACTCGGCTTGAAGTTGCTGCAGCCTGAAATCAGTTTCAGGTCGCCGGCAAATCTTCCTCAGTGGAACTATCTCCTACAGGCAGGGAGAGGAAAAGTAAGCAATCATGGGATTTATTTATTAGGGCAAGTTAATTGCACACAATCCACTGTGTGAGCGTAAAAGGTCATAATAAATAAAGAGAACTCGAACGAAAACCCTACAGTATCTCATGAGCACTGACCGTGAAAATATAAGCATATTTTCTTTGGTCAAGGTTAGTGTATGGTTTTTTCGTTGGTACAAGCCAACAGCAGGGTGCCATGAGCATATTTTAAGTGAATACTTATACTAGCATACCTAATTTTTGGACTAATACCCTGAGGTTCTGCCCCCAAACGCATGCTATTATAGTCATGAATTTAAAGTCAAATACAGAACAGTCAAGTATCATGGGCAAAATAGGCGTCGGGAATGGGGAAGATTTTGTAATTTGGTCAAAATGTAGAATTGGGGAAGTATCATGCTTCGAGTTTTTTCCTGATTACACAAAAGTTACATAACATATTTGGCTCATTAGCCATTATGAGGTGCCATTAAATCTTATAGGGCTCATGTCATGCTACTAAATAGGGATATACGCCCAACTGAGTTGTGGATTGTTATCAATTAGATCAATTCAATGATATCAGCATTTCACATCATTACCACTTTATTACCTCAGATTGATCATGATCATATCGCACAAGAAACCTACAACGACAACCTCTGACATCATGCCTCCGCCTTTGTGCATCAAGAACGTGTGCATCGAAGTATAGGGCCTGCTCTTTGCCTTCCTGGAAAAGCAAACCTCTCAAGAAGATAAATCCCACAGTCCTAACAAAAATAGTTATCTATGAACTAAAACTGCCATGCTTCTAATCTTTACTTTAACGGTGATTTGAAGAAATGCACCTGAAAGCATAGTATCAAATCTCCCGGTAGAACTGCCACACATTCAGATGATTCACAAGGGAGTGATCGTTGTCTTACGTGCCGGCGAATATTCACCCATTCATCCTCTTCTGGTCCAAAACCAGCAAAACGAACCATAGCTTCCTGAGAGAAGCCAGCTTTACTTTGTCACAACTAGTCTTTGTAAATCATTATTAGAAATGAATAAAAATTCCACAGTTACTAGCATAAACTAATAGGGATAATTATACAGGTATGTCTTGAGGTTGGCTTAATTACACAAACTTCTTTTTCCCTTCAAGTTTGGGAATCATAAAACGTCCCCTGGCATGCCTCTGAAGTTCTGGCCAGATGCATGCTATTAGAGTCATGAACTTAAGGTTAATGTTGAATTGTAAGGGCCAACGGCAAAATAAGGAATTCAGTAAAAGTTAGAGATGGATTCATCAAAGTTCGGTTGATCGAGGTGTAATGTAAATTCTTTGACACAAAAGATTTTGTGCTTTCTCAAAACTTAGAACTTCTCTTTGATTATTCGATGTGGGATAGTTGAGAAACGCCCGTCACACCCGGGACTCCAGAATGCAGGACAAACTCCAGCGTGAACTTTGTAAACTCACGAATCAGAACTTCTGTAAAGGTGGTTGGGGAGACAAGCCTATAATAGAATTTGCTCTGATACGATGATGAATAATGTGCTTGGCCTAATTAGGCCAAACCTAAAGGTATGGCTGTGTAATTATCTCAATAATATATACCAAGAGTAAAGACAATCCAATTAGCCAAAAACCTTATTTCTCCCCTAAAATGGGGAATAGGATTGAGAATTACCGGATCTCCAGTCTCTAATGATCTGTGGGACAAGAACAACGTAACATCATACCTAAAAAAACAAAAATGTTAGGTCAGCTTTGTTGTTCTTCACCAAAAGGAACCCATAGATCTTTTGTAAGGATATGAAAGATTGAAACAAATAAGCACACTTATATAATAAAAGACGAACCATGCACCATCTCTAGCGGATTTAGCTTCAAACTCCATCTGAGTACTATCAGAAGTATTCCTCCCAACACTTTGTCCTGCAGATAGGAATACAATAAAATTATTGCATGAGGAACTACAGAGGAAGTTCAACGTCAACTTAAAGATATGGCAAATAGAAGAAACGAGAACAAAAGAATACATATACACGAAGAAGTAGACATCCCTAAGTAAAGCTGCTGAAGGTTGCAGCCTACAGGATTTATGGAATTCATAACTTTATTCTATTATTTACCAAAATCTTATCCAATAAGCAATTAGGTCATACTACATGCAATAAAAATTAACTAATTCTTGGATTTAACACCAGATTTTACAGATTTCAAATGCAGGCAAAGCAACAAGCAACTCAAACATCCAAATTATAACTATTTCGCACTTTAGTAAAGAAAAATCATATAGATAGGTTTGGCAACTCTACCTGATGGAGCAGGAAGAGGATGAGGAGATTGAGGCACACTTTTAACTGTAAATGAGAACATAGGATAGAAAGCAACACCGTAAGGTGAAGAACAAGATTAACCTATCAACGACTGATAGAACTGATTTCAAATCTACAACAGCAAATTGAGATACATCAAATATTACCGGATGGAGGAGCAGTTTGAGGCTGTGGAGCCTGAGGTCCATTTCTGACTGTAGCTTGATCATCTCGAGGAATGGGCATAGGCAAAGCATGTACGTTGGCCTGAACTGGGGCTGGAGCTGGAGCTTTTGCTGCCCTTGCTCTAAGAGCATATCTCCTATTTTGGAACCAGTTCCACACCTGTTGCACGTATTAAAGAAAACAATTATTCGTATTTTATGGAACATTTTAAACCACATTTACAAGGAAGAAGTGCTTTACTTGTTTCCCTGAAACTTCCACCTTTCCTGCTCTTTCAGCTGTAGCACTATATCAACAGAAAGCACAAAAAATTAGATACTCGTGAGGCAGACAACAATGAGATAAACGTAACTGCAGGAGTAGTAAATGAAATGTTTACCTAAACCTCTGCGCAAGAGCCTCCAGTATTTCACGTGCAGGAACTGCATAATGATGTGCTTGCAAAATAGCCTCCATTTCCCCGACCTAAAAATTTTAATAAAAGAACTTAGATTAAATCTCCCAATCTTAACTCTTCTATGCAGAAAGAATGTTACCCTTCAATTACAAGCAGTAAGCTATGCTAGAAACCACTCCGTACAAATAAAATCAGAATTAGCATTCCAATTGTAATTGCTTTTTTAAACTTCTACGTTTAATATCAAATAACTTCTCCTTCTTGGTTGAAGCTGATGCCCCGGAATCACATAAACTGTTCTCCTCTATAGAGCATCCAAGACGCCCTCATTGCCAACCAATTCGTAAATTTCCTTTTTTAGATTGACAAAATCCTTCAGCTAAAAAAAATGCTCCACAATAAAATCTTGGCTGAAACCATGCACTATTATATCTTTCCAAATACCAGGAAGGGGGAGGATCTGCCATTGTAGTGGGAAAAAAATCCCAACGTTTTATATGAAGATCAAAATTGCAAAAAGCATGTTTAAACTGTGCAGGAAGAGTTTGAAAAAGTGCCAAAATTGCACAAACCATCCTTCCCCGAGCTGAAATTGCGAGTGAGGGTTTTTAACCAGATAAAAATCGCAAATTTAGCAACATGAGCACAAGAATTCGATATAACAGAACAGCAATTAACTATTTCACTTCGACAAAACCCCCATAAACAAACATCGAGTGATAGTGCTGTGCTATTCATCCATACGCGAAAATTACAAAACACATTGAACTATCATCTAAAATATTAGCAAGTGATAGCTTGCTTTGAAGAAATTCCAAAATTTGCGATTATTGAAGAGATAATAGAGGGAGAGGTTTAAAAAGTGTTTGGGGAGTGACCTCGACGGAATTGAATCGGAAAGAGGGGCCTCCGTTGCTAGGCGGGCGGCCCATGGTGTGTTTCCGCCGTCGACTGTAATTCCAACAATTGCAGAGATCAGAAGCGGTACAACGGAAGAGGGAAACCGGGCCTTCAACGGGAAAAATTAAAGCCGGAGAAATTTTTTATGACAAAGGTAACCTATGTTTTGTGACAATAGAGATTTGAAACGACTGAAATATATACACAATACCTTATTTTTAGTTTTGTTAAATATATACCTTTTATAATGTACATATTTGTTCCTTTTTGTTGTTTTTTTGGGTAGCATCATGTATTCTATTTGTAGAATTTATATAAGTTACTCTTTTCGGAAAAGAATAATATATAGGTTCAAGTAATTAAATGGTTAGTTATTGAAGTTAAAAAATTGAGTTCAAATTCTTTCTAGGTTCAATTGATTAAAGGGTTAGTTTTTGAAGCTCAAAAACTGGGTTCAAATTCTTTTGGGCGGCACACTACAAAATATATCCCAAATTCAACATTTAATTTTTTTAAGACTTAAGAGCGTGCATGTTTAAGGTTTTTTCTTTCTCCCTCAAATAAATAAAAAATAATGATTTAAAACTTCGTTGTATTCTATTCTAGTAGAGTATATCATTAATAAAACTTTTATCCAAAAAGGACCTTTTTATGGACTAGAATATGTTTTTTGTGAGTCCAAATAAGGATAGTTTTAATCTCTTTTAATAAAACAAAGAAAAATCACCAAAAAGAAGAGTTTGTTGATTACTTGATTTTAATATATGATCTTGTTGATCAACTTACAACAATAATATAAGGATATCTTACTAGTTTTGGTTTAATACAAGATACCAGGTAATATACATTATCCAACATAAAATTTCACGGTGGAGTAAAAATTTGTAGTGCATCAATATTACGGTGTCCAAACGAACAACAGAAGAAACATCAACCCGCCTACATTAAAAAAGACTACATTAAAAAAGATCCAATGAGTTCAAGTTACACACACACATAACATATACTAAGCTACTGCACCCACATCATGTCTCACTCTGGAACAAATACTGCTTAAACCTCTTAATGGTTTTACAAACATATATGTACAACTTCATCTGGTTCACCATCAACCATCAAAAACGACAGACTGTATTATGGAAGGCCATAGATTACAAAGCTACTCGTCAGCACTCTGCATCCATTCCTGTTCCTTATGCGTCTTCATCTTCTAGGGTATTGACGCGTTCACACTCGTCAATCCACTCACTGTATCTGTAGACATAGGATATATCATGATTTAGATCAAAGTGGTGACTACAACTTTGACAAATAAAAGCCAGGAAACTCTTTCATCCTTCACTTACATGTCTATAGGCTCGGTCAAAGCTGCATTACACATAGAAAAGACAGGGTTAGAGTTCACATAATTCGACACTAAACATGAAGCAGAATTGCAGAATTTAGTTTAGCACGAGATATAAAGGGAACGTACATACCTGTTACATTGGTGCTAAAGCTTTCTTGGCAAATCCCACATGATGCCTCGCCAATTAAGTTCTTCATATCACTGGAACAGATCCCAATGTCAGCATTGAAATTTCAGAAAACAAGCATATTGCACAAAATGGAGATGTCCAAAAAGTAGACTTACATCCGACATTCCACGCTGCTACCATGGTTACAGAAGGGACAGCTGAAGACAGTGTCGAGTTTGTCCATTCTCTTCTTCGGGGGCGGCTTCGCCCTCGACTTTCGCTTGCCCATTTCTCAGTTGAATTACAATTGTTTATATCTGCCAAAACGACTCAATATAATAAATACTTGGAGCAAATAAACCACAAATGTGTTCACTTGCAAAATGCTGACCAATTAGAACATACATGACACATTCAGACACAACAAGACATCTAAGTATACAGGTATGTAGAAAATTGAATTCCCCTTCTACAACGTTTCATAATTGATTATCATGACAACATTTTCAACAATTCAGGTCACCATCACGTGAATTGAAATTTGCAAGAGTTATGTTCAAAAACTCAAGAAGATTCAAGAAAAACAATAAAAAATAAGTGATCAAAGATACAAGGAATTTCTCAGAAAACACAAAATAAATTCAATCCACGAGATTAAGAACAAAAAAAAAAGGAACAAAATCCTTAATCCAATCCATCAAAAGGAAGAACCGACATCCGTAACCCAATCCACAATCCAGAAGCTTAATCGAACACATCACATCATCAGAATTAAAAATCTTCGAATCACCAAAACCCTAGAAAACCAAATTGGGACGAAACCCTAATGGATCGCCGTGGTAAGGAAAACACAAAACAAAATCATACATGTCGAATAAACCAAAAGATGAGAATTACAGTAAACGAAAACAACAAAATAAGAAGAAATTCAAGAGGCAATTACGCAAGAAGCAACAAAATATAAGCACAAAGAACTGCAAAAAGAAAGGAGAAATACGATACTTACCTCAATGGCTCGCTTCGTAGATCGTCACAATGTTCTCCCACAATACTAAAGAGATTGGGATAATTGTAAGACTTTCACGTATATATAGAGGAATCACTCGCGTAACACAAACGCGGAGTTTGGCGCGCGTGGTGTTTCTAACTTTTCTGATATTGCAATTCTGCCCCGGAGATTATGAAACATTTTTAAAGGGCCAAAAAGCCCAATATCTGGGCTTTATGTAATGGGCCTAAGTCTCAAATGGACCAATTATTATTTTATGTGTCCACTGTTACTTTGTGTCATTTTATTTTTTCCATTTTTTTTCTAATTTATATCCAGTCGTGTATTTAAACACTAATCTAGTGTTCGATCAGTGAGCTATTATGCACTCTTTCAAAGGTGTCTGCTTTTAGGCAAACCATGGTTGTTTTTGCACCCCTACCTCATTCATTAATGAGAGCGATCATTTAGGGGCTTTTAACCGGTGATTCGGGTTGTTGCCCTCTCGACGATGAAGTTTATCCTCCATCGTCTCATTAACACCTTAAAACTTACCTGAAGAGATTATTATCATCAAGCATTTATTTTTTTAAAAGAATTATCAAATATTTATTAAGTAGCTTGTGATTTGATATTTATTCAATATGAAACACGTTAACTAGCATAAAAATATTAGCATTTCTCTATTAAAATAACTAAGGAAAGTTCTTCACGGAAAGAGCTTCATATTATAATAATTCGGTCTCATTGAATGAGAATTGAGAAATAATACCTACCCCAAGGAGAAACCTCGGTGGAGAAGTCATTTCCTTTGGAAATGTTAAAAGAGTAACAACCAACAACTTCATAAAGTTTGGCATTGATCTCGTCACTTTACTTATCCCTCCCACCTCTTACTCTCCTATGTGCCTTAATACCTTACCATAAGTTTATGAATATGGAAAGACAAGTACACAGTTAGATCATAAATGTTCAATTTTCACTTAAATCGCAAAACTTGCCCATACATTTTGTATTCCTATTATTGAAAAGGCAGGACTAACTAACTAACCGAGTCTTTAAAGCCAATTCAGATACCCCATCACATAATTGTACTAGTTGCTACAATGGTATCCAATAAAGATGATATGGGATGCAATAAAATTATATACGCACATTATTGTGTAAATCTTTTACATTATTGCCAAACTCTTAACTCATATCAAAATATAAGTTTGACAACAATTCTTGATACAAAAAAGTTTTGCATTTCGTTGATCAAACCGAATAAAATATGAGTTTGTAGGAAAAGCGAGACCCTGAGGGCCGAATAAATTAACTTAAATTAGCAAGAACAAAGTCTGAAGCGTACAAAGGAATATCAAACATATCATCTTAGGTTGAAGCCGCATTACAAGCTAAAAGGAGGACGACAACATTCGCACCGGATCGAACACTAGAAAACTTGCATCTAGGGAAAAAGGAGAATGAAGATATAAAGATAAAGGGAAGTAAGACTGGTCAGAAGTGAAGGAAGCATGTTGACCCCATGTATATTAAAGCGCACCTGCACGCCTTTGTATGTGAAAAATAACCCATTAAATTACTACCCACTCTTCACCTTTCTCTATTGAAGAGGGAATCCCTCTCTCCCTTTTCAATTTCGTCATTCATTCACATTACCCACCACTCTAATTTCCAAACCATATCAAAAGCTGTAAAACCACCTCTTTTTGAGGCATGGCCTTTGCCTCTTCACTTCGATACCACTTTCTCCACTTCCTCAATTTGAATTCCTCACCATGGGTTATCTTTCTTGCAATGCCGAGTCTGCCATTGCCACCTGCGACTCCTACAACTGGGAATTGTTAACCAAGAAGCCCAGAAAGAATCACAGACCTTTCGAAATCGCCGAGTTCGATTTCTCCGATCTCTACTCCGCCACCGACGGGTTCTCCGCCGCCAACCTCCTCGGCAAAGGCAGCCACGGCTCCGTTTACAAAGCCCACCTCCGGCGGAGCAAGCTCGTCGCCGCCGTGAAGAGGACCAAGCACCTCCACCACACCTCCGCCGGCGCCACCAACCCCGCCGACAACGAGGTGGAGATTCTTTCCACAATGTACCACCCCTGTCTCGTGAATTTACTCGGCTTCGCCGTCGACTCCAATCACCGGAAAGTGATCGTCGTCGAGTACATGCCCAACGGCTCGTTGTACGACTTGCTCCACGGTTCGACCAAACCGCTCGGCTGGGTCAAGCGGACCCGGTTCGCGCTGCAAGTCGCGCGGGCGGTTCATTTCCTGCATTCCTCCAACCCGCCGGTTATCCACCGCGATATAAAATCCTCCAACGTCCTAATCGACTCCGATTTCAATTCCCGCATCAGCGATTTCGGCTTAGCCCTGCGGGGAAACGCGGAGGACGTCAGGGTGAAATCCACGCCGCCGGCGGGGACATTAGGTTACCTCGACCCCGGCTACCTCGCGCCGGGGGATCTCAGCACAAAATCCGACGTCTTCAGCTTCGGAATCCTGATGCTGGAGATCATCACCGGCCGGAACGCCATCGACGTCAACCACAGCCCGCCGTCGGTCGTCGATTGGGCGGTTCCGGCGATAAAATCCGGCAACGTCTCCGGAATCTGCGATCCGAGCATCGATCCGCCGGAGGACACCGCGGCTCTCCACCGGATGGCTCTGCTGGCGGCCCGGTGCGTTAGGTCCACGGCGGCGAGGCGGCCGGCGATGGCGGAGGTGCTGGAGTGCCTGAAAGGCGTGCACCGGAGGATGAAGGTGGAATCCCAGGCCTGCATCAGTCTGGGGCGCGTGATGGAGGATTCTCGGGTGGTGAAGTACGAGCCGTTGGATGAGAGTGTGGAGCTGGTGAGGAATGGTGGTTCTAGGATGGGGAGCAGGAGGAATGGGAAAGTATCCAGTGCGACAAGTGTAGAGTTGAGGAGCGATGTGATTGGTGATCGGGTTGAGAGGTCAAAGTCAATCGGTACGGCTAGTGAGATTAAGCTGCTGCCGACGGTTTTTAGCAGTGATGATATACATCGGAGAAGGGTGGGATTGGGTATGAGGATTTCCACGGTGAGGCTGAGTAAGTCAAGGTCAATGGGGATTTTGCAGACTAGGAGATTGCTGAATAACAATGATGGGATTAGTAGTAGGAAATTGGAGGAGTCAAAATTGTTGGTGGATTTGGGGGAAAATGTCAAAGGGGAAGAAAAAGAGTTGTGATGATATTCAGATGCCAGTGCTATTCGATTTGATTTTTTTTTTTCTCGAAAGATGATCTATATTGATTCTCTAGTTAGCCCTGATAAGACTCGAACTCATTATTCGATTTATTTTTAGTTTCCATATATTTATTTGAATTTGTAATTTCTATAAATTACTATAAGATTTTGATTTTCTTTAAATATATAATCTTTTTAACCCGCAAGCTCCTTAGGGTTATTAACTTATTATAGAGAATCCTCCTCATATATACATAAACCAACGGCCAAGTGAATAAACAACAATTCGTTATCTACCAATCAAGAATACAAGATATGTTAGACGTGGCCGAGGATTAACATCCTACCTCTCATACTAAGCGAAGAAGCTCTAGGATCAATCATTGACCTCTTATAGAAGCGTTCAGTCTTCCAAGCAAAATAGAATAATTTTGGAAATTCATATGGCAGCGCATTCTTTATTCATTCGTATTAAATTTTGAAAAAAGTCCGGTTGGTTTTCGGTTAATTGATTAGCAATTAGCAAGAAGTAATGTTCATTAATTGATTAGTTTCTGTATTAATAGTGCAGCCCTAACCAGTAACCAGCTCACCATTAGGAGTTTATAATTTCGGCTGTATACGAGGCATAATATCCACTCCTACGCCTATAATAATTAAGAACTCTAGTAATCTACTCTACACATGGATAATCCAATCTTTATTCTATCCACATACTGTTACTAACAACTCATATTTCCTGTTGTATACATATGATCCATCATTCTGCTTATTTCGGCTCTAACCCATCCACTTACATACATTTAACGGGTGCGGACATACAAATCCAACGAGTTTGGTGTTGAGATCGCACAAGTTTAAAGATCGTGGGAGTATACAAGACCCTTAAACGATTGGAGGTTAATCCATGGTTGCTCATATTAATCATGAATCACTAATTTATAATGTTAATCATTTGGATAATTGATAAGACAAAGCCCTCTTCTAATTATCGTCCACAACTGTAACTTTAAATTTAGTTTCGATTGTATAGTTGAAAGGTGGATGCAACGTGACCAAATAAAACAAACTATTCCACCCAACTTCCTAACAATTCTATTCCACATATGCATGATGCAACTCTCTCTATATAAGTATGTTCTGCAAAACTCTTATTATCAATTTGTATTACATGATGATGTTTACAGAACTTATAACCTTTTTATGCAGGCTGCTGATTACTGCAATCGGACTCTACATCCTCGTTCACATCCTCGTCGGCTTGCTTTTCTCGAAACCGACCACCGTCCGCCTCCATCAACAACCCAACCAAGAGGTTTCCAGCGGTCAGAGCAGCGTGGCTAAATTCAACTCATATTGAGAGATTCCCAGAAACTCCTTCAAAGAACTGCTGCACCTAATTTGCTGGTTCTGTTCTACTTCTTTGTTTAGTAGAAGGTACAGCACTAGACATAGCGTCTAGTGACAAAGAACAACATTGATTATGGAATGAATAATGTAATTCTGTTATCATAATCTACGTATTTATACAGGTAGGGTTCAGATTTCATTCCTAACCTACTTCGGGTTAGGGAGTACATTAAATAATTTTAGAAATTGCCAAGTAATTGATGCAGAATACATGTTTAACAGCAGAAATGGGTTACCGGTAATTCGATCAACTCGTAATTTTCACAAGCCATTAAATAAAATTAAACAGGAATACTGTGATCCGCTACATCTTCATCAATGTCGCGCTTGGAGACGAACCCCGCACCATAAGTAATGAAATCAGGAAATAGCTACAACACTCTTAACCTTGTGTGGATTTTAGCTTCTTTCTGGGCTTCCGCTTTTTCTGTTTTTCCCTGAGCCTTGTCAAATCCTTGATGCTCCTTTCCCACTGTTTTCGGTTTCTCTGATAAAGCAACATTGCTGCCCTCGCGTCTTCCACCTGGAAACAAATGAAAAAACAACATAAATACAAATATGAAGGAGTGAGTTTATAAGTTCGTGGAGAAATTTAAGCAAAATGAGTAAAGGGTAATAGAGTAAATTGAATATGAAGAGATAGATCGGAGGGAAAGAAATAACCGGGCAATGCTCGCCATTTTGAATTTCAACACTGAGAAACTGGGCTGCAAGGTT
>JBBMKE010000011.1:12321638-12345805 GCA_037834125.1 Lippia alba | reverse complement strand
GAATACCCCACCTTCCGGCCACCCAAGTCGCGTGAAGGTATTCTCAAATGGTACTATGTGTAAGATAAGCTACCCGATGGTCAAACACCGTTCCGGGCTCATCCACACATTTCTCCGGCGCCCAATAATACATGGATAATCTCTCCAAAACATTTTCGTGAAAGCATTTGAAAACATTTGAGTAATTGAAATTATTTTAGAAATAATATGTATAAGAGTACATTTTGGCCAAATTCAAGTCACACGAGGTATTACGGTCAAATAATAGAAATAAAACCTCACCTTGACAAAAAGAAGTAGAAATGAGAAGCTAAGGACCCGGCTCGACTCCCTCGGGATCCACCTCTGTGCAAACAATACTAGTGTACAATAACTTAGACATATGAATCAATTATTCGATGCTCGGCATGCATACAACTTGAATTAATGCGTGGAAATGATGCCAATAATTATTTAAAATGTGTATGTAATCATTCAATGTCCAACGGACCACGTAAACATGCATCGGATCTAAGGGGGCGAAATTGAAAAGTTAATGCTCCCAGGTTTTGGTCCCAGCCGGGACTGATTTTAGTTCAAAAAGTGTCCCGACCGAGACAAAGCTCCAGTTTCGAATCTGGAGAGTCATCCCGGCCGGGACGAAAATCGTGCCGGTCGGGACACCTTGTCCCGAAAGTCTTCTGGACCACCTTCCTGGCCGAGAATGTTTTTCAAAGGGTTTGGGTCTCGGCCAGGACGAACGTCCCGTAACGAATCTGGACTAGCATCCCGGCCGGGACTTAAAACAGACCAGGTCGGGACACCCTACTAGAAACACAACCCCCTTTCTGTAACATGGGATCCCGGTCGGGATTGATTTTAGTGTAAATGGAGTCCCGACCGAGATCCTCTGCTCGACAGTAGGGGAACCCTGCGTATGCATGGAGAAATGCCACAAAAACCAAATAATACAACTCCAATTCAGTATAACTCACTCCAACAACAATATAACACATATATGCATCAATTATCACCATTTAAACATGATCAAACCACCCAAAAGCAACAACCCAATTCATAAATTCCTTCAACAACTCAAACATGCAAATACACATAAATGCTCCAACAACCAACTACCTCATGCATTAAATTCATCAAAGCATCATATATAAACACTAAATCATGCATCAATTCATGGATTAAAGCTCAAACTCTCCAAACCCTTACTATTCATTTGGTAAATAATTTGAATTTTAACCTTATGTGAAATGGCATGGTGGAGATGAGATTATGGTGATGGTGGAGATGGAGATGTAAGCCTTGATGCTTGATGTTAAAATTTCCAACTTTTTCCAACCTTGATGGATGCTTGATGATGGAGATGATGGATGAAGGAGAAGGAAATGAGGGTTTGCTCTTTTCTCTTGAAATGGAAATGGAGATGATGAAGTGTGAGGGATGATGGGAGTGAGTGAGGGAGTTGGTACTGAGACATGCAAACACACCGCCTTAAGCCATAATCTCTACTTTATAAACTCAGCTCAGCAATAATCACAATACACCATATTACCAACATTAACACAGAAAACAAAGAAGTCCCAAGATGGCCATTCCAACAGTTGATCTTTCTCCATTCTTCAGGGATGGTGATTTAGATGGGCAGAGTAAGGCCATCGGAGCGATCAAAGAAGCTTGCACAGAGTACGGCTTCTTCCAAATTGTCAACCACGGTGTACCCCTCGATCTCATGACCCGAGCCGTGAGACTTTCGAAAACATTCTTTGCATTTCCCGATGAAGAAAAGGTGAAGTACAGTCCAGGATCGGGTGCGCCTCTTCCGGCCGGTTACAGCAAGCAGCCCGAAAGCTCGCTCGATAAGAATGAGTACTTGTTGATGTTTCAGCCTCAATCTGGATTCAATGTTTTGCCTGAAAATCCTCTGTATTTCAGGTGTGTGATCTGGACTTTTACATGTATGGATGTAGTTTGCAAGATACATATTTGGATTGATTATTCATCAACACCCCTTCTAATTTTTTAAGTATTACAAATGAATCCTTGCGAGGGTATTCTGATCTTATAAAAAGGGTTCTTCACTTATACCGACAAGGTCAAATTTGATTTTTTCATTCAACTTGTTAAATAACTTGATGGCTGGATCTGAAATATAAGAGATTCTAACTTTAGGCCTATGGGGTGTAGATGTAATGTTGTAGGGGTCAACTTTAGCGGGTGTACATGTAATTTTTCAACTGTTGTACAGCTGAGTTGTGCCTTTTGACTTAGTTATAGCTGGACAACCCTATAAAAATGATACATTTATCAATCACTCAGTTTTGAACAGATGAAAAAAAAAAAGGATAACTATATTGACGTTCAAGTTTGATATAATTACATAAACTTCCCCTTTAAACTTGAGAATTACAGAAACTTCCCCCTCAAATAATTTATGATGCATATGGATTGATGAATTTTGATGACACCATCTCTAACTTTTTATGAATATCCTAGTTTTTTCTGAAACTTACTGATAATAGCAGAATGCTTTAATTAGAGAGTTAATTGCACCAAAAATCTTGTGATATACTGAATTAGCACTCAGAACCCTGTGATTTGAAAATTCTCAAAGAGAACCCTGTGATTGTAATAAATTAGCACTCAATTAGCATTTCAAACCCTACATCCATGGTTGTAGGGTTTTGAGTGCTAATTTTAATACAATCACAGAGTTTTCAATGTCAATTTATATAATTACATGGTTTTCTTTAAGAATTTTAAATCACAAGATTATGAGTGCTAATTAGGCATAACACATGGGGTATCCATGAAAAAACTCTAAAGATATATATATCTAGCAATTTGCGGAAACATAAGACAAAAAATTAAGACTCATTCAAATTATTAAAAAGAAAACATTAATTATGTATCATGTAGTTTAAAGCTTTATGAAGTTTGACTGTATTTTAAATCTTTAGAACGTGAAATTCATTGTCTTTGGTTGGTCAACACCTCCATACTGAGATTAGACCAGAAATAGCCCCACAAATTTTGACTAGTTTCTTCATGTCAAAATGATTGAATAGACAAAACCGTGTATAGCAGCATTTATATTATTTTAATTAAAAATTTCATTGATTTTAATAGAGGTAACACTTAACAAATGACTATAATTTTTACTGAAATGTCTATATTCGGGTTTGTTTTTGTATTTTGAATTACTAAACATGTATCTACTACTGATGAGACGAAAATTTTATTTAATATTTAATTCAATTCAAACACATAATAAATGAGACGAAAAAGTTAATAAGGAAAAATTACGAGCAAAATGTACAATTATTTTCTTGGAAATATATATAAAGCTCGTGATTGTGAAGTTGGAAAGTGTAATATAATGGCCACTTATTTGTTGATGGTTCCGCAAAGGAATATACGGCGCAGCTGGGAAATATGTGTACCCATCAAACGGGCCTACCTTTCATACTATTATTACTAATATTATCATTATTATTTATGTTTGCAATACTCAAATTATTTATTTCTATTATAATTATTAACGGACAACAACTTTTTAACTACTCCAAATATATAAAACAGAAATTAAGACAGTTCAATTCAATATTGTAGTTATCTTGAACTCTAAAATTTCCAGTACTATTTTCCTTCAACACTTAACAATAATAGTAACGATAATCTTAAATATTCCCATAATTTTTGGGTCATTCTTTTTTATAAAAAAATTAAAAAATAATAATAATTGTGACTTGAACATAGACATTATAGAAAAACTATCGTAATAATAATCGCGTCGATCCAATATAATCTAAAAAGATAGTGTAATAATGAGATGAGTGTTTTAATAAATTTATAGCGTAAAGAATTTTACAAAGTCGGGTGTAAACTAAAATTTGCTGACAGAATATATGCTTAAGCAGCTGAATTTAAGCAAAGCAAAAGATTTGGAAATAATACTTTGATTGCTGTGGATGATCTGCTCTTGCTGCTGACATTAATGTTCCAAGTTTTATGAAGAAGCAATGCCTAGCGGCAAAAATAAGAACAAATATAATATAATTAATTATATAAAGACATCCTTTTTATATATCAATAATAATTACTTTCCTAATTAGGTTTAATACTTATATAAATATTTTCTACATTAATTGTATGTTTTAATCAGAATAATGCAGATTTCCTTCCTCTTTTATTTATTTAGTTTTTGCCTTTTGGCTTAACGTTCTACTCGAGGAGGCGTAATATGACGGAATTGCCCTTTGACTGCTTTATGGATCAAAGGGGTATGTGCGAAAATTAACGGGATAAACGAGGGCAGAAACGGGAATAAGAATATCCTGACAGCAGTTAACGGTAAAAATATAAATACAGAAAATACAACGCCATTACAACGATACGGAGACTATTAACAGGTGATTTTTTTTCCTTTAATAACTCTCTCTCTCTCTCTCTAGATTGTAGGGAATTCCTCTCTCCATTCAGATCCCTTATAAATCTGTCCGCGTTGTTTGTTCTCCGAATTGGTTAGTTTTTTTTAGATATTTTTGATCGAGTATTATTCGTCGAAATTTTGGAGAAAAAAATTCTAAATTTTCTGGGGAACTTTGATTATTCGTGGACTTCAATTTTTTACCCACTTGAATATACATGCAATACATACATTCCTGTTTTAAGAGCATAATCTTGGTGGGTTTTTATTTGATTTTAGTTTTGATGATCATTGATCACTTTTAATGCATGTCTGAAGATTAGGGTTTTTGCCCCCTTTTTGTTGTTTGTTTTGCAGGAGTTGCAAGTAATTTAATTTAATTAATTTGTTTGGGAGCATCAAAGGTTGAAACTTGGGGAAAGCTTGGATCTTTTTCATGATTAAAAGGTTGGTTATTGATTTATGTTTTGTCCCTGTTCAGGGTTTTTGAATTAGATTCCTCTGGGTTCTTCCTTATCTGTTGCATGCCTGCCTATGATTCAATGTAGCCAATTTCTTGTTTGGGTATGTGGGTTTTATTTATGTTTTGCTTCATTTTTGGGCAAAAGCGATGAACTTTGTTTAAATATGATTGTCGATTTTTATTTTCTAATAAAGAGAATAGCAAATTTAGAAGCATGGTAGAATCATATTTTGCTGACGGAAAGCTGAGTTATTTGTTGTTTTACTTAGTATTATTTGATGAATTTGATTATGTTCAGGCAGTTATTCTGTTTTAGTTGGCTGAGTTGATAATCTGGTTCGTTTAGTTGCATTAATTGATTTTGGACTTACTGAAAATGCTATAATTGTATTTAGTTTGGTATCATAGTTAGTTTCTCCGATCGATCATGCGTATATCCTAATGGCTAGTAGATTCTAGTAATCACGGGTGTTGTAGGGCCTGCATTGCCAATTTTAATTTATGTACTTTCATGTCTGTTTTTACGCATCTGATCTTACTGGTATGGTTGGTTAGTTTGTAATACAATCAAACAACTATTACATTATGCATATTAATTCTGAAATTGAATACAGATAGGAGTTCAATAGTTTGTTTTTACAAGTTTCAAAAGTTTGTTTTTTTCCTATTAACTGGAAGCATTTTTCTTTCCTGATATCTGGATTCTTGTGCTTCTGTTCTCAGAAATAAGTTTTTTCTAGATTTGCTCATCCTGTCATTCTTGGTGGAAATATGATAAATTTGTGGAAAAATTAATATTCTCTGCCCACAAAAGTTATGTTATGCCTCTCGAAAAAAAGTAGCAATCGCGATATTGGTAACTACGTCAAAATATATACTTGGAAAAGTTGATGCTTTTCACTTTTGCCCTTGGTGATCTTAACTTTGACTAGTTGCTCAAAACCTGGTTAAAGGCTAACAACTCATTTCTTGAAGACAATGAACTAGAACTTTCTTTAATTGTATGATTTTTTGGTTATATTTAGTGATTTTATAATATATATTCATTTCTTGTTCTTCACAGCAGTTATATTCAGTTGCTATAACTGTGAAAGATGGTGGCAAACAGATGCCGTATATAAAAACTCCCCCTCCACAGTCCACACACACTTACACACAGAGACCTCTCAAACTGAAAAGAGAATTCTTTCCATTTCCAGATAAGGAAAAAGAAAAGATTTTCCCTCTGGTACTCTCTAGTTTGGAATTTGGACTTTCTAGAACTTGACGTTATGAGATATATTTTGTTAAATAAAGAACAATACATTTCCTATTCTGGGGGATTAGGATCTGAGCAATAATTAGGCTTTAACTTATGGCACACGATAATATTCCTAAGCAAATATTGCATGTCAAGATAGGCGAAAGTCACAGTTACATCTGATTCAGGGTATATCTTGTCCTTAACCATTTTATCCTTGCATCATCCAGGCAGGAATTTATCACAGTCTAAATTATTTTTATCTCAAATCCTTTATTTAGTTTGTTTTACTCGGTCATTTTCTGCTAATCTTGAATCTAATTTCATCCATATTCATCTGAAATAGGCATCTTACTCAACATGGGACATCGGAATATTCAGTTCACTGGTCATATAAATGATGCAGAAACAGATCAGCAAAGCCATAGCCATCTACGCCCCGATCCATGCATCTTTTATGGGAACATAGCAAATTTTCCTCAGCCAAATATCCCCCCACCTGTTCCGCCACCCTTAAACCGGTGCAATAATTTCAACTTTCATCCTATGCAAGAAAGACAAGACGGCACCTTGTTCTACAGTATGCCATCGTACAGTACCTTACAGTCTCAACACACGGCCCCAAATCTTGATTTAGCTGTTGCTCCACCGCCTGGCCATTACAATCCATATTTGACACCTCCCTCCGCCCAATTTTCTCTTTCAGCTACTCACAGAGTTGTGGGTATTCCTCACGTGCCTTACCTGGATGGTCTTAGAGGCTCATTTAAGAGGAAAAATGCTGAAGTGGCTGGTGCTGCTCCAAATTACCATCATCATAATGCTTCAGCGGGCCCCAGTTCTTCTGTTGCCCCCATGACTTCTTTCCCAGCTGAGTCTGATATGGATGCTGCTTCTTTTCAGCATAATGGTAGCCATTTGGTCCAAGGGAATTATGTTGCCCAACATGTTCAGTTGCCTGGAAATTACCCCTGGTTGGATATGCATTTTGGTGCAAACAATGGCGATATCAACACTTTTGCATGGACACAGTTACCCTACGTTCAAGGTAATTAGCTAACAATCTTTAAGGTTGATTATTCTGATTTCCCTTATAGTTACGTGTAGCCTCTCTTTGTTTTAAAATTACAAATACCCCTTTTTATCATCGAAATTTAATCAGTGCTGGAATTATTTATTAATATAACTTGAATAATTCCACAAGTTGAAAAAGGGGTAATTGTAAGGTGGAAGCATTTTGTAAGGCATTTGTAGATTTGTGACCAAGAAATGGTATTCGTAGTGTGTAAAGATACAGGGGAGGCTGCTGTAATTAATGTTAATTCTTGAATAAGTTGATTTTTATTTTTGTTCTCTAGTCTAATTTGGCTCCCCTCCCGCCCTATTTCTGCATTTCTTGGCTTATCAGCTGGTGCGAATGGAGCTTCTGTTGAAGCTGGGAACGTAGCTTTACAAAGTTATCAAGCCACAGCCATGAACCGAAACTCAGCTGGTTTTCTTCATGCCCCCCTTGGTCAATGCCATTCAACTCCTCTTCCTCCAGCTCCACCTATGCAAGGTATGGGAGGTGCATACAATGTTAACTATCAATCACAGGGGCCCACATCTTCGCGCAGAATCACAAATCCTCCAAATGGCACTATGAATCCTTTCCAAGAAGTTGTTGATGCTGGGCCTCCATTTCTGGCCCCCGTCCCACCAACGGGATTTCGCATCTACCGGCCTCATAGAAGGGATCTCATGCTTGACCCTAATGCAAGATATCGCAACTTCCCTCATTTGAGAGTGTTGCCTGAAGATGTATAAACCTTTTCTTCCCACTCCCACTCTCAAAAGTAAGAAAAATGAATAGAGAGTATCTTTGTTCTGATGATTCTACCCTTTTTCAGGAAGTTGCTGTTCTCGAGATTCCAGGCTATCTCGAAGGGGGAGAATCAATTGATCACCATAGAGATATGCGTTTGGATATAGATCATATGTCTTATGAGGTAATTGGGGTAGTTATATTGGCTATCGATGGATTATTGGATATGTGTTGTTTTAGACATGTGATGATGTGTTAATAAATAATCTAATCCAAAGATTCAATTTTTGACATAATGTGACAGGAGCTTCTTGCGTTGGGAGAACAGATAGGCTGTGTAGGCACTGGATTGCCAGAAGAATTCATTCAAAAAAATTTGAAAACAAGAACTTTTACCGCGTCCCCAGCTTCATGCAACAATCCCGACGAAGTAACAACCTGCCCTGATCAGAAAAAGATAAACTTTTGTGTTGTATGTCAGGTATTCTTTTCTTCTCTCATCACCATTCCATTTACTTCATCCTTGTGATTAAGATCATTGAGTAAAATTGGGCTTTTCTCTTTTAGACTGATTACGAGCATGAAGAACATATCGGAATCCTCAATTGTGGACACGAGTATCACCGGGAGTGCATAAAGAAGTGGCTGCTGGTGAAGAATACTTGTCCAGTCTGCAAATCCACAGCCTTAAGTGGAAAGGCTAAGGATTTGTAAAATGGAGGTCCCTATGCTATTTGAGAGAACAATATCTAACTCTGGCAAAGGGTTCCCTTCTTTTATTAATTATTCGATAATGGACACAACTTTCTGTCATCAATCATGTAATATATCTATGTACATACATGCAGATTTGTGTCTGGCTCATGAACATTCATTTGTATCCGAACTGTACAGACCTACCCCATTTGTTTGTCCTGTAATTGCATTAGCGCAATATTTAATCTAGTTAAATATAATGAAACATTTGGTCTTTATTTGCCTTGTAATAAAACTTAATTTCTTGTAATAAGAGTGTGTGGAAACTCAATCATTGCAATGACATTTCCGTAAATTGCCAATAAATCAAAAGCATTCTAAATTCAACAGGATTACAACACAAAGATATGGCGAAGTCAATATGTGAAACAATACAAATGTAAGGAAAGCTTTAAGGTAAGATTCTGGCGGTCCAATTTAGAGACAATTTAACAAGATTTCTCTAACTTCAAAATCTGACATTGCAATATCTTCTTGGATTTGAAGAGCAATCCAATAATGCCCATTTCAAGTGTTGATTTTTCCAGGATTCATACAGAGCAGCAACCGACTTTTTTCACGGCTGAAACGTCGTCTTTGCCCACACTTATGGTCTGCCCTTTAGGCAAGGCAGCAGGATCATCACCAATATCAAGTGCTTTACGACTTACTACATGGTATATTTGGGTGAGTACTTCGGTGAAAGCGTTCTCAACATTCATAGACTCGAGTGCTGATGTCTCCATAAAGTAGGTCTTTTCCCGCTCGGCAAAAGATTGGCCATCCTCAGTAGAAACAGCACGGAGGTGGCGTAAATCTGCCTTGTTGCCCACAAGCATGATCACGATATTCTGGTCTGTGTGGTCTCGAAGCTCTTTCAACCATCTTTCAACATTCTCAAATGTCACATGTCGGGTAACATCATAAACAAGTAACGCTCCAACTGCCCCTCGATAGTAGGCACTTGTGATCGCACGGTATCTTGAGGCACAAAAAACAATACAAAACTCAACATGGTTGTAGCATATACAACATATATATATTTATACACATCCAATAGACAGTGAAAGATCACTATGGTAAAGAAAGAGAGACAGTAATTCTTCATCTATGTTCCATTGAAGAAATATAGTGCCAGTCAATAGACAGTAAATGATACTATGGTTATGTTTGACCTTGGATTGAAGCGAAGAAAAGACACAGATACTTCTCACAAGAATCAAATATCTGCATGTTGTCTGAATACACTAACAGACGTTTTGCATGGGTCGACGATGTTGCCTAAGCGATACGCAAGATCTCCTTTATCCTTGATCAAACTAAGCAAGATCACAAAGACACAAAAGCCTACATTTTATAATATGTACAGGGGAAAAGAATCTCAGATCATGTCAAACAACTAAGCTTAGCCTTACAGCCCGCTACTGTAGAAGGGGAACAGTTCATCAAATTTTCATTATAAACTTACTTATACTCCATAATATAGTCTTATCTCCAAGCGCTAAGATTAAAGAAGAATTACTTGTAGCAGGATCTAGACAGATAACCAACTAGCAACCACTCATCAGTTAACACTTGTCCAAATATTCCTCTCCATCAAGAAATTCCTTTTCCTAGTGAACCCATCATGATCCAAACTCTATTATTAGCTACCAACACTTCCAACTAGCAAAAGGTGCATATTCAACTCATTTGAAATGTATATTTCCTAAATCAGACCACTCCCCACATTTTGCTCAATGGATCTGGCAGTGCTCTATATTCCTGATCCACACATACATTGCAAAATGATCAAAATGAGCACAAATTCTTCATCCCCGCTAGCCCCACCACAACCCTAAACCCCCCTAATTCAGTTCAAAATTCAAACCCAAAAACAAAAAATCAAAAAAATGACAGCAGCCACAATTTAACCCTTCCTCATCACAGTTCAAAACAACAAACATCCAAAAATAATAAAAAAAAGAAATCGAAAAGAAGGAAAAGTACCGCTCTTGACCAGCCGTATCCCAGATCTGAGCCTTGACGATCTTATCATCAACGCGAATGCTGCGCGTGGCGAATTCCACGCCTATGGTAGACTTAGACTCCAAGCTGAACTCATTCCTCGCAAATCTCGAAAGCAAATTGGATTTCCCAACACCAGAGTCGCCGATCAGCACCAACTTGAAAAGGTAATCGTAGTCGTCGTCAGCTCTGTATCCCCCCGCCATGGCGAACTACAGTATAGAGGTTTTCTCCTGAGTGAGATTTAGTATTAACATACAAAATGGAGCAGACAAAATCCCGAGAGTTTCATGGTGGGTTTAATGGAGGAAGAGGAGGAGACAGAATTGGGAGAATAAAAAGGCTGATTATTTGGTTAATTTTTCAGCTAAGGTAGCCAGCCAACTATTACCCAGCTAGGTTACAAAAAAGTGATTTTAGTAATTAAGTGCTTTTGGTTTTGATTTTTCCCCACTTTTGCTTCTTTTGTTCAATGTAATTTCCAACCTTGGTCTTTGGTTGGTGTTAATTTCAAATTAAGTCTTCTTTTGTAGAAATCAATTCAACCCTAGATTTAATGTTTTTGAAATTGATACTGAGCTAAATTTGATTATTAGGTTATTAAGTAAATACTATTGATATTTGGATAATTCTCACCTCGTTAACTTAGTTTTGAAACGAATTAAGTTAAATATATATTATCTAACATGATATCGAAAGAAACTCTATTATATATTTAAATTTAACACTTCAGGTTAAGATTAGATTATTCAAATATGAGTGGGAGAATGAATTGATTTGTGTTGCGTGAAGTAAATGTTAAACTATGTACTATCTACTGATGTATAGTTAAATTTTTCTCTCATTTGCTAACTTTTAAAGAGGATTGGATCAAAATTAATTTAGGCTAAGTCGAGCCGGCCAATGTGCCACTTTCTTATGGGAGATTTGAATTTGTTGTAATTGTAAAAAATGTCAAAATTAATTTAACAAAAAGATATTTGATTAAATTAGTTCCGCCGTACTTCTGCTGTGATACAAATACAACGATTTGTGATTATATTTTTAAATGTTGAATTCCCTTATTTGAATAAGCAATTGTCCTTAGATATTATCTAATTAAGGATACAAAATTAGGTTAAACAACATGAAACTTGGTATATGATACGTCTAATCATACATATATTTTATTTTGTCTTTTAAACGTTGGAGATACGATATCCTATTTTCAAATACAACTTATATAAAAACTTGATTTGTTTTTTGCACGAGGTACAAGTCAAACATTTCATTAATTTTAGAAAATCATCTTATCCCAGAAAAAATAAAACAAAATGATAATTATATATGTATATTGTCTTTATGAAAGTGTCCAAACTGATGAAGTGCAAGGCCCCACGGTTCGGTTGACGTCTCTTGTCCGATTGATCCAATTTTGATTTGCTCAAAACAGCACTCATCTCAACGATTTCCTCATTTCCCATACGTCTCTCCTTCTCTTCTTCTTCATTCATTACAGATTAAGCTCTTAAATTACTCTGCTAGCTTTCAAGAATCAAGACCTTTCTTTCTTCATTTGCAATGGAGAGCAAGACTGCGGCGGCGCGGCAGCCTTTTCCGGCGGAGCTGGAGTACGAGTCCGGCTTCGGCAACAGCTTCTCGTCGGAAGCGATCGCCGGAGCTCTCCCCCGGGGCCAGAACAGCCCCCTCGTCTGCCCTTACGGCCTCTACGCCGAGCAGATCTCCGGCACTTCTTTCACCTCTCCCCGCAAGCTCAACCAGCGCAGGTCTTGTTATGGAATTGATTATTTCAGATTTTTTCAGCTGTTTTCTTTCCATATGTTGTTCATGATTAACTAACTTATTTAATGGAGGTCGGTTTTGGGGTTTAACAGCTGGTTGTATCGCGTTAAACCATCGGTTACGCATGAACCATTCCGGCCTAGAGTCCCCTGTCACAAGAAGCTAGTGAGTGAATTCAACGAGTCTAATAGCACCGCCACGCCGACGCAGCTGCGGTGGAAGCCGGTGGAAGTTCCCGAGTCTCCGACGGATTTTATCGACGGATTGTTTACGATATGCGGCGCTGGCAGCTCCTATCTTCGCCATGGTTTTGCAATTCATATGTAATTGTTTGTCCATGATTTGTGTTCTGTTTTCAGTTTCCCCTAAAAAAGGTTATTGTTGCACTTCTATGCCTGTTAACTGTTAACAAGTTTGATTTTGTTAAGTATCAGTAAAATTGATCTAGCATGTCAGGGCAAATTAATTTCTTGATTCTGTTCATGATAAATTCAGTAGTAAATTGATGGTTCGTGTAAGGGGAGAACTGCAAGTCTATAATTGCATCACCATATCGTGCTAAAGATTTGATGGGATAGTTGAGTAATGAGATTAAAAGATAATCAACCTTTTATCCAATGTAATCCTGGGTCGTGCTATCAATTCCGGACTTGCAAAAGTACTAATAAACACAAGTTTACTAATCGTCCTTGATCTTAAGATATTCTTTAAATGCTGCTGCTGATTTATGCTCTCTTTCTGGGACTTATCCTAGTGTATAATGTAGGTACACTGCCAACAAATCAATGGAAGATTGTGCCTTTTGTAGTGCTGATGGAGATTTTCTGATTGTTCCTCAACAAGGAAGTAAGTGATGCATAACCATGGATCTTTCATCATTATTGCATCAAATATATATGCCATTTCCGATCAAGTCTCGGAACGATATGCAAATGTCTCCTCAAGTTTAAGGCATCACACATATTATGTATGGCACCTTCTCAAAGCAGAGATTGAAATTCCTTTGAAACATTGATTTCCTTCTGCACTGTTAGATCTTCTAACGTGACATTATGAAACTCATTACAGTCGTGTTTTCTCGATTATTGTACTTTGTAGTCCATGTAGTCTCATTGTTGCTTAATTACAAATACCAATTTAATATTCCTATACTGACGACATAGGGCTATGGATCACTACCGAATGTGGAAGACTGGAGGTATCCCCTGGTGAAGTAGTAGTTTTACCTCAGGGATTCCGGTTTGCTGTTGATCTGCCAGATGGACCATCAAGAGGCTATGTAGCTGAAATATTTGGAACTCATTTTCAGCTTCCTGACCTCGGACCAATAGGTGCATCCAAAATTTTCGACCTTTTTTTTTTGTCTCTCTGTGAAAACTCAAGCATGTGTGTTTATTAATCATTCTTGGCATGTATTGATATGTAGGGGCTAATGGTCTTGCTGCTCCAAGGGATTTTCTAGTTCCTGTGGCCTGGTTTGAACAAACCTCTCGTCCAGGTTATACCATTGTGCAGAAATTTGGCGGTGAGCTCTTTACTGCAAAACAAGATTTCTCTCCTTTCAATGTGGTAGCATGGCATGGAAACTATGTCCCGTATAAGGTGGGCGTCTTTTGGAATCCCATTTTTCGTCTGTAGAGTATAAGAATGACAACACGCAGGCTGATTTTTTTATCTGTTATGCTCTATATAAAATGCTGGTTTAGTACATAGGGATGTTTACACAAATTTCCCCTTAGGTTTGAGAAATTGTAAAACCTTCCGGGGCATTACATGCTATTAGTCATAAATTTAAATTCAAATATTCAATAGTGTAAGTGTTAAGGGAAAAACAGGTCATTCACTATGAGTTAGATATGATATTATCAAAACTTATTCTTTGATAGGGGAAGTTGTGTAATTAGTCAAACTTCAGGGGAAGTTTGTGTAATTAGTCAAAACTTCAGGGAAAGTTTGTGTAATTAGCTCTAAGATATAAGCTCTCTTGTCTTGGCCTGATGGAGTTATATTTTATGTTTTCAGTATGATCTAAGCAAATTCTGCCCGTATAATACTGTGCTGATTGATCATGGTGATCCATCCATAAATACAGGTATAGTATTGTTTGAACATCTGTCTTATCCCTAATTATGATAATTTTGTTTCGAGTATGGTAAATGGTTGTATATGTTCTATTTTGGATAATTCCTTTTCTTTTTTTTTTTTTTTTGTTCTAAAATTTCTCAAATATGTGCAGTTCTAACAGCACCTACCGATCGACCTGGTGTTGCGTTGCTTGATTTTGTCATCTTCCCACCTAGGTGGTTGGTTGCTGAACATACATTCCGACCTCCATATTATCATCGCAACTGTATGAGTGAATTCATGGGTCTGATTTACGGAGGATATGAGGTATAATGTACAGATATGTTACAACTCGACTAAATTGCTACATATATAAATATAAGAAATCAAACAGAATCATGTCTTCATGCTTCTCTAAACTGAATCTTGATTTCAGGCAAAAGCTGATGGATTTCTCCCGGGCGGCGCAAGCCTTCACAGCTGCATGACTCCCCATGGTCCTGATACGAAAACATACGAGGTAATTAACCTTCAATTACATATTTACATCTATCAAATGTCACATGTTACTGCTTATAACTGTCTTTCTTACACTTTGCTTCATTGACGTCATTATCGAAATTTCAGGCCACAATCGCACTTGGAAACGAAGCAGGGCCGCGTAAAATCTCTAGTACAATGGCATTCATGTTCGAGTCCTGCCTGATGCCTCGGGTCTGTCCATGGGCGCTTGAATCTCCCTACAAGGATCATGATTATTACCAGTGCTGGATTGGTTTGAAATCGCATTTTACAGGCGAACTTGCTAACGAAGATACACAAGCTGTAGACAATGGGCATTGAATGGAGGGGAGTTGAAAATGGTATGATTGTGGGAAACATTATATTTCTTGTATATGATCAAATCAAATGCCGAGTATGTAGGGTAAGAATCATGTGAACTGCATGTAAAGAATGTAATTATGTAAATATAGTTCTTTTAACTTGTTGGATGAACGCAGCTTCGGGTGAGGCCTGGAAATTAGTTCATGTGGTTAACTTTTGAGTTTCAATGTATGTGGTACAGAAACGGTGATATGGATACACTACAATAGGATTATAGGAAGATAGGAAGACCGTTGACAGATTTTTTATTGAAATGTTTGACACAATATTTAATATTATATTTTAAAAAAATATTCATACATATTTATTTTCAATTTCGAAATTTACTTGGTGAGGTTGTTACACTCACTAATACACGAGGATTGTATCAAATGGATTGCGATTGAAAATACATATATATATATATATATATATATATAATATATTAAAATGACTTAGTTAAATAAAGTTGCTGTACTGTAGTATTCTAATTTATACTATGAATGTTTTTCACTTGAAATGAAGTGCCATACAGCTCAATATAATTAATGAAACCAAATAGATTACAAATATAATTATTCTTATAGTTTGGTATTGTATATATAATTTGCCCTATACTAAAAAATAATATATGACAGTTGTAAGAAAGAATATTAATTTGAATGAAAAAGTATTAGTTTTTTAACAAACGACTTTTTGTTGATTAATAATTAAAATTTGAAACCCCTAATCGATGATTTGCAGAAGAGGGATTGTATTTCTCTGCTTTCCATGGCTACTTTTTGGAACTCTTAGTTTTCATAATTTCTTTACCAATCATTCAGATTTAAGAAACCCCTTCATTTACAATTACTGGGGACCAAATTACTATTTATTATTATTATTTAGTAAGGGGACCAATTTATTACCTTATCTTGTTAACAACTTATTAAAGCTGCAACGTTGTTGGAGCAACAAAATTAAAGAGGCAAAAAAGTTTAATGTTGTTTTTACCTATATTAATCCATCAATGTTGATTGTTCAATTATTACTGATCAGATTCGAGCCCATAATTTATTAATTCTCAAGCATAAATATTTATCTCTTAAGCTATTTGTTCGTCTGTGTTACTTAGTTTCACTTAATATCTAAGTGTTAACCCAATTCACTTTATTCATTTTAGTAAGTACGATGACAATTAAAAATATCAAGTTAAACCAATTTAAAAGCTTAAATTCAATAATGATTTAAGCTATATAGTTTAATCATATATATATAATTTTATACATTCATCGAGTGTGTTTCCACTACTTTATATTAATAAATCAAGAACATTATATCTAATCCAAAAAGAGAAAAAGAAAAAAGAAAAAATCCCCCACAAAATAGTAATTGTGGGGTCTAGATGAAAAGAAACCATGGGAAAAGCCACCAAAATTAAAAATTCACCATGGGATATATGGTACAAGAGTATAATTAAGTAAAATAGGTAGACCTAAAAGTAAATATCTTAAATGAGTGGTGGAGCCTGGCTGGACAACAAGATGGGGAACACAACACAATCCGCAATAAGTGGATGAAATTCTGCTTCTGCACAAAGTTGAGCGCTTTTCTTTTCTTCAATTTTATTTCTACTCGACTCTTAATATAATTATATAATAATGTCTGCACAAGGGCAGTTATTTATTTATTTTTTATTAATTATAATTTATAAATGTTTTTTTAGGGTTGTTTCTCTATTATGTTGGGTTATAATAAGGGATATCGCTAAAGTTACAGGAAAACAAACTGAGATTAAAATTAGAAAAATATTACTTAGTGTATATCGAGTGTGAGTCTGATTTTGATTAAGGTTAAACTAAATTCATATTTGATGAATTTTCGATAAACTTGAAGTTCATAAACACAAAACTGAAAACAATATGTTAATAGACATGCAAGATGACTAAAAAAAGTTACGCGCATAAATGAATAGAGGGTTATATACATTGAATCTTAGAATAGTCAAATTTTCAAGGGAGGATTTTTTTTAATAGTAAAATACATATTTTTTGATATTAAAAGTAAAATTATTTACACATCAAACTACTTAATTTCATATTCGATTTGTTTCTTTTAAACAAAATAGGTATATTCAAACATGAATGATTTAATTCTCGAAACTTAATTAAAATTCATTCGTTGTTATCTCATTCTGTAAATACTTTAAGTTTGAATCGAATTCAATTATTAAAATAATAAGTTTTTATATATTTATAAATTTATATTTATTTTGAGTTAAAATATTTAAATTTTTTTATATATTTATAAAGCATGATGATTAATTTTGAGAAAGAGAAAAAGAAGCAAGTAGTAGTAGGGTAAGGGTGGTGGCTGAGGCCACGTGCAATAATGCCACACTTTATCACTAACGCAAATGAGTCCCAACCCTGTCCCAAATCCATGTACGGATCATAGGGTATTTTTGGGGATCATAATTACAAATTAAGTATTACCAATGAAATATAAACACAAATCATAGATAATGACATTAGCTGGTTTATTAGGTAAGAATCTTTGCTTTTGTTTATATGTTTGCTACTTTGCTCATCATAATTTGGTATCTTCAATGTGAATTTGTCCTCCATCCCACATGCCCACTCCTTTAACACTAGAATATTTTATTAATACTCTTCCAATTTTAGTACTTATACTCACTTTTTCCTTGATTTGTACATATAATTTGGTCCCTTGTGCACATGCACCACCATCCCTTTCCTTTCTCCCTTTATATTCTTATTAATAAAATATATTTAATTCAATTGAACAGGTCTGAAGATAATCAAACGTATAGCAAATAGTCGTAAATCATAGAAAATTCGAAACAATTTGAGTAAATGTTTCCCGCTTAAGGCCCAGAATGTTATCCCATTATATGAATATTGAATTTGAAATAAAAAATAAAAAAAAGGTCACCGGGTTAATTAAAATTTAGTAGGAGAGAATGGGGAAATTTGTAAATGAGATGACTTTAGGGAAGAGGGGAAGTGATGAAGAAGGAATATTTAAGCATTAAAGTAGACTTTGAAAAATGAATACGTTTTCAAAGCGTGATTAGTTTACGTGTTTTAATTAATTAAGGGTGGCGCAAACTTTAGGAAATGAATTAATTAACTGTGACAATAATGAAGATGGGACAGTGTTTAGTGTGACAGAAGGTACTTGGACAGGACTTCAACTTTTCACTAATGATTATTAGTGTCTGCTTAATTACTTTCAAATTAAAAAAAAAAAATAAGGAATAAATGCCTATGGAGGAGGCATCGTGGAAACTACAGAGATAGAGAGGTCCAATTGTCCATGTGAGTCTGATTGGGGACAAAGCAAAGAGGGGTAAGAAGCAGTGCACATGGGGGTGTGGACATATCATTCTAACATCCCCTTTTCTTTCACACTCATACGAACACGAACGTATCACAAGAGATTTTAGAGTAGTCTTGAACTCGTAAGAAAGTTGAGATGAACGAGAGGAATAATTCGGTAAAGAGCCGACCGACCGATGAATTTGGGAGAAAAGAAGAGCACTCAGATATTAGGGTTGAGAATTGTAACTTTGTTTATTACTATAAAATAACGTGACTAAACTCTATAAATCCTATCTGACTAAATACTATAATATAAATCCTATAATAACTATAATATAAATCCTATCGACTAAATAAATCCTATAATAACTATAATATAAATCATATCGACTAAATATTAAAGTTATCCAATTCCTATTCTCTCCTGATATCTCACGTAATATTCTACTCCATCTTGATCTCTCTCTAGATCTCCATCCATATCACTCTTCCGCCCTTTACAAATCACCTTGTCCTCATGGTGAAACTTCGGAACAACCGTCGAACAGGGCCCACCGGTTCCCATAGGGTTGCAGCAAGAGACCGAAGAGGAATTGTTTCGAAAGTTCCAACAGTTGATTATTTCAAAACTGACTGCACCAGAATTGTCTCTAAAACCAAACAAGTGGACTCTTGCAAAAGTGGCGGCTGGCCGAGACTATTATCTGATCAGTTTTCGTCTCATTACCGCTAACAACAGTTGTAGGACCGATAGGGTTATTGGCAAACGTGGCAGCAGTTTTCACAACCGTAGTAGTTTTGACCGGGTTATAGGCAAACGTGGCAGCAGTTTCCCCAACCGTAGCAGTTTCGATCGGGTTAGTGGCAAATGTGGCAGCGGTTTCCCCATCCCAGGCGCAATCATCGTTTCGGGCTTTTCACACGACTTTTCTACCTTAGCCACAAAGTTACGAACATTTTGTTGCATCTTTTTGCGATATCTGTCTCATGGCATGCATTGAGGTCATCATGATTTCAATCTGTTTTTGGGCTTTCTTCAAATGCATGTCGATTCGCTGCAAACTGGCAACACTAACCGTTTCGACCATCTTCACAAATTCGAAACCTGCAATGATACAAACGTATCACAAAAGACTTTAGAGTAGTCTCGAACTCGTAAGAAAATTGAGATGAGGGAGAGGGAGAGGGATAATCCGGTAAAGAGCCGACCGACCTGTGAATTTGGGAAAAAACAAGAGAATTCAGATATTAGAGTTGAGAATTATAATTTTGTTTATTGCTTACTGTAAAATAACGTGACTAACAATATATAAAAAATCTCAAAATAATTCAAACTTATCCTATTAACTAACTATCAATTCTTATCGACTAAATATTATAAATCCTATCTGACTAAATACTGTAATATAAATCCTATCGAGTAAATAAATCCTATAAAAACTATAATATAAATCCTATCGACTAAATATTAATGCTACTCAATTCCTATTCTCTCCTGATATCCCACGTGATAAATATTAAAGTTATCCAATTCCTATTCTCTCCTGATATCCCACTTGATATTCTGCTCCATCTTGATCTCTCTCTTGATCTCCATCCATATCACACACCTCATAAAATTCAATCATATATGTATCGAGTCGAGTTCTGATTTGATCCAATTCAAACTCAAATTTATTTTATATTTATTATGAACTCTCTAGAAAATATTTTAATGAAAGATAAAATAGATTGTTCACTGATAAATTTGTTTGATAAAATAGAGTTGCGAACACCAAAATTTTTTTATCAAATTTCAAGAGATATATTTATCATAAATTAATTAGAAGGGTATAATTGAATGAAAGAAATCATTCATCATTAATAAAAGGTCAAGTGTTTGAATACTAACATTGAATATAAAGGCAATTAGTTGTTCCATCTTATAAAGTGTATAATTCAATAAAGAGATTAATTATTATAATCGATTGTAAATGTCCTCATTAGTCACTTTGGTTGAAGTTAGGTTAGGATCTTGAATCAGGAATACATCCATTTTAAACCTAATTAGTAATTACCCTGTGGCCAGTGCCAATGTTACTGTTTTATGTACTTGAATTTGTACTTCATCTTCCAATATATACTTGCTATATAATACTAGAATTATTGTCTGATTAGTATTTATTTAATGTCAATTTGCCGTTGAATTCAATTTACTCAGTGTTAATTATGATTTTAATCCGAATATCCCACGTGAATGACAGAGATGTACATATATTTTGATGCAAATATACTCAAATATTTATTCATTTTGATGGGAAGATGAAGATCAATTAATGTACCTAAGCAATTACGCCAATCTTGAAAGTCAAGAAATTCAGATGAAATACAACTCCATTTATTAGTCTATACATAACTAGAGCAATATGATACACCGACCTCAAAGCTTAAATCAAAATTTAAAACCAAAAGAATAATGTCGTGTTGATTCCCAATTTTAATTCTCTATAATTTCCTTTGCTTTACTTTTTTGACATTAATTTTTTTGACATATTTCTAATTCTTTTAAATCTCATCCTTCCTCCAAAATTCTAATTCAGTTTCTCTTCATAACAAGGTATAATAAATCAAACTCAACACAAAAAGTCAAAAACCATTTATAACCTAAGTCCTAATAGGTTTTACAACATTATAGATAGGTAACTTAAAATATTTAGATATATTCTTCCTTGAAGCAAAATCTATGGAGATAAAAAAGAACATGAAATTAAGGATTTGATATGGGATTCACCTCCTCGTTATACTGATTTGACCGAGATAGGCTTGTGCTAGAATTAACCAAAAACAAATGATAAGAGTGAGATGCCCAAAGTCACGTCGGCACGTGGTGGGCTGATTCCCCGCTTATTAAACTAATCTTAAGCGTTGGATTTCAAGATGACCCTTCTTCTCAACCCAGCTGTTGCTAGCTGTCCCACCCCCACCCCCCATGTGAACCCCCACGGTCTTAATAATATCAACAGTTAACCAACAAAAAAAAAAAAAACAGAACCAAACTTAGCAATTCCTATACAAATTATACTTTGCCAACTTCTTTCATTTATATAACTTATCCCATCCCTTAAATCCCTCAATTCTTGTCCCTCTGAAACTCCATCAAATATATATACATACACTTTGATTCTTGTAAGTTGTAACAATTCACGAGAATTTAATTCAATTTAATTTGCATGGAGCACTTACCGCCCAAGGCTCCCATTTCCATGTCCCACAATTGGGGCTCCTTCCCCTTCCAAATGATGCCGCCCTCCGCCGCGCCGCCGTCCTGGATGGACGACTTCCTCGACTTCTCCACCGCCCGCCGGAGCAACCACCGCCGCACTGTGAGCGATCCCATTGCATTCGTGGAGGCCCCGCCGTCGTTCATGGAGGAGGAGCCGCACAACAGCGGCGGCAACGGATTTGATAAGCTCGACGACGAGCAGCTGAGGAACATGTTCTCCGATGACGTCGGGGCGGTGGGGCCTTCCACCAGGTCCTCGTCGAACCCCTCCACCCCGACATCGGATCAGAACTGCAGCGAAGATATTAATGATGAGAAGAAATCGCCGCCGGAGGCGGCGGAGCGCCACCGTCTGCTGCAGCAGCCCAAGAATGAGCCGGGGGAGGTGGATAGTTCGCCGCAGGGTAAAGGCAATGAGAATGCTTCCGGCGATTCTACCATCGTTGATCCGAAACGGATCAAGAGGTATATTAAATTATGCATATAAATGTTAATCTTTATTATCAGCATTAATTATGCTTAAAATCTTAATGAATATCATTAATTCAGAATCTTGGCGAATCGGCAATCGGCTCAGAGGTCAAGAGTGAGGAAGTTGCAATACATTTCTGAGCTTGAACGGAGTGTAACTTCATTACAGGTAATTAAATACATGTGTATAAAATTCTTTCGTTAATTATTTTTAATGTTTTATAATAATAGTTTTGTAATATTGTGATATCGAATTATGCACTAATTAATGTGCGTTTGGATTAAATAAATTTATAGACGGAAGTATCGGCATTGTCACCAAGGGTTGCGTTCTTGGACCATCAGAGGCTGCTATTGAATGTGGATAACAGTGCCCTTAAGCAGCGGATTGCAGCATTGGCTCAAGACAAAATATTCAAAGATGGTAATTATTAATCCTTTTACTAATTAATTTCCCACTCATTAATCTATTAATTAGCAATACAAATTAATCTGCAAAATTGTAGTTAGTAGAATATATACACTCCATTTGCATGTAAGAGGACAAATGAGTAGGAAATCACATGCAACTTTTCGTTCAATAAAATTACTACTGTCGAAATAAAATTATAGTTCAGATCAGATCTGGTTATGTTTAATGAGTAAATTATATTTGTCAGACTATTTATAATTAGGTATGATCACATTTCTAAATTTAATTGGCAAAAATATTTATTTTTGCCTTAAGATATCTTAAGGAATTCAATTTTTATAATAAAATTCTATTAATGAAATATATTGATGACATACTCATAAAATTTGGAAAAAAAATTGCAGCCCATCAAGAGGCGTTGAAGAAGGAGATAGAAAGACTAAGGAAAATCTACCACGAGCAGAACATGAACAAGATGGACACCACCGCCACCGCCGACGACGCGGCGGCGAACTACAAGAAGAGGGGGTGTTCCGACGAGGAACAGTAGTAGTGATTGTGTGGGAGTGCGGAGCATGATAGGGTGCGATGCACTCGAGCGATCTTAATTGTCTGTGCATGCGATCACGTGGTGTGTCTCTATCTCTCTCTAATCTAATTGTCGTAGTGGGGCCCCTTTCCTGTTTGCTGATTGGCCAGTGTCCGAACGACACGTGGACTGTCTTGAAGATGACGTAATCATCTTCTAGTGATGCTGCTTGATTTGGGTGGGGCAAAAAGGACATTCCCTTGGTGTTTGGGATTTTTTTGAATTTTATTTTTATTTTTAATTCAGGAAATTCAGCTTTTTATTTGTTAAATTTAATTGTATGTAGTTGGGTTCTGCAACTCGTTGAAGTCGAAGAAAGATTTGGTTTTGGGGGGTTGGGAGCTTCGATTTGATTTGTGTAAGGGCAGGTTAATTAGGTTAGAGATTTTTGTTATGTGACCGTAATTGTGTTTCTTAATTGTTTGTTTTTGTCGGAAATGTTGTATCATTTGTTATTTGAAGAAATGTACAAAATTTAATTTGAAATTATGGCAAGTTTATTCACTTGTGTGGTGTATTGCGATTTATCATTAAGATGCTTAATATGAATCATTTGGGTGAGTACCATTTGAATAAAGTAAATAAATTCACTACTTAAACTTCCATTAATTCTTTAAAAAGAATTTTGAATCTTGGCCCAAAGAATGAAATCCTGAATATATATATATATATATATATATATATATATATATATATTCTTACATACGCACACTTAAGCGGGGATTCAA
>JBBMKE010000011.1:12274254-12298111 GCA_037834125.1 Lippia alba | reverse complement strand
TGTAATTATTAAATTTGTGAAGGGGTGTAAATGTAATTTTTTGACTAAGAGGTACCAAATTGTAGTTTTATATACTCTCATGGGTCTAAATGTAATTAACCCTAGTTATAATTAGAATTAGTGACTATGTTTAAGTTCAATTTTTGAATATTCTCTCAGCTCGACCTTTATTCCTTCAGAGTTGTAGATACGTTTATTTATGTGCATTTGTCCTTGAGAAGTGAGAACATCAGAACACTACCCATTTAATTAATTGTTTTATTATCATTAAATACTTTAGAGAATCTAAATATTATTTTGAATTTTTTTAATCTGTGTACATTTTAAACTAAATTATCTGATTTTATTCTTTCACAGTGAAATTAACTTTAAAATGTTCCAAGGATATAAAAAGCTTCCATTTTCTTTAGAATTTTTTCATACGGATCCTGTTGAAAAGCATACAAGTGTGTGGCAACTAATTATATAACTTTTTTGAAGTTTGAGAAATTAAAAACAAAACAAAACATTCCTACTAAAAAATTGGAGTTACATCTAAATTGGAAATGTTTTTATAATATTATCTATAAACTTTTATGAATGCTATAGTTTTTCTTGATAGTTAGCTAACAGATTTTTTATTTAATTTAATACTATAGTAGCATGCACATGACCAAATCTTATGATTTACCAGAAGTTTTTATAATTTTCGTATAATTGGATTAAACCTCAGGTCGACCGGCAGTGTATTTATCCTGTCCCAATTAATTAGAAAGGTAAAAAAAATAGTGAGTAGCTTAATATAGTAAATTTGATTAATACAAAAGGGAAATATTTATTATGTTTGAATCAAATATATATATATAATTTTAGTCAACGAAAAATCGTAAATTTCTTTCATTAATTACATCTTCTAGAGTTCCAGTAGTGGACATACTAATTATTCATACAGCTTTATTATTATTATTATTATTTTTCCATTTCATGTATTCAAAATAGTAATTATTGCATGTAATATAATGTGCATACTTACCTTTCCATTGAGAGGCTTAGATTGGCAGAACATGATATTCTTTGTTCTTTTCAACCTTTTTTGTCACCCTTAGGCCTTCTCCATAACCTATGCCTACATACATTCACCCTTCTATGAATTACTGAATAATTTTTTCATATTAGGAGATACTCCAATAAAATCAAAATGCTTCTAAAATTTAAAATTTGTTCAAAATTTTTATTTTAAGATGACAATTCCCGTTGAATATTGGGATTGAAACTATACCACTACCAATTACATAATAAATATAAAAAAAATAATCATCATCATATCCTTATGGGAATTCATTCACAAATATATGTCTCTCTCACATTTTCTCTTTTTTTAAGTGGATGTTAATAGAATGGTCCTAGTCTCCTAGATTTTATTTATGGAATCGTACAGCTACTTTATTTAGGTTTTGACAAAAAAATATGAATCGTACTTAAGCAAATTATAAACGTGACAGGTCATAAAAATATTTTATAACATAAGAAGTATCCCTTAATGTGCAACGTGTTATGTACCACTTTATAGTGGTGTACATATTCTGACTTCAAATAATGAACATCCAGAGACCAGAATCATAATTTCAGGAGCTATTTCTCAACATTTATAATAGAATCTCTGAAAATTAAATACTAGAAGACAATTCAATTTCATGTAAAAGTTCTAATATTTGAAAAAAATTTCATTTATTTATTTTTGAAGATTGCTTTATCTTATGGGAAAGGATATTCGCCCACTTTGACTTTTTCTTAACCGAATTGTCTAAAATGCCCATTGGTGTAAAACTTATATAAGCTAGAATTCTTTAATATCATTTTATGTTGTTTTTAATCTCCAATTCCACAGTCTTTATCTAGATTAATTAATTGACTTATTTATTTAAAGAGACTAATATTCTTTCACAATAAAAAAATAAAAAAAATAGAGACAACACTATTTTTTTGGATTTCTCATCTAACGGGATAACTGAATGCACTTAATGCAAGACTCCTAATTTTTTATATTTAGAATGTTCGAACCGGAGACCTTATAAATGAATTTAAGCTCTATCCACTTGAGCTAACAGCCCGTTGGTCTGCAGACGGCACTTTACAAGAGTGGCAGCATCAATGATCAAACCCTCAATACTATATTAATCTCTATCACTGCAGAAAAACAAAAACACACACAGAGTCAGAGAAGCAAACGGAAGATATCCTCCACCATGCTGAAGACCGGGCCTTTTCTCAGGATTGTTATTTTCTTCCTGATTTTCTGCGCCGTCGCTTATGGCCGCCTCATTCCCGACAATTCGGATCCAATCTCCGACGGACGCCACTCCGCCGCCGCAGTCCCCTCCTTCCTCCGCCTCCACTCGGCGGCGGAGACCTGCGAGCAGACATACGGATTTATGCCGTGCACATCGACGGCGCTGGGAAACCTCTTCCTAATCCTCACATACGGTTATCTCATGTTCCTCGGCGCTACGTATCTCTCCGCCGGGAGTGAGCTTCTGCTGGAGATACTCGGACCTGGACTTATCGGCGGATTGTTTCTTCCAATGCTCGGAGCTCTTCCTGATGCCATGCTGATTTTAGGTATTTTTTTTTAATTTTAATAATTCACCATGTTCGCGGTTGGTGGCTTCCAAATTGCTTTTTAAAAATGAGATTAGTTACTGTTCATGGAGAAAGATGGAGATTTTTGTTTGTATTCTGATAGTCAACAGTGTCGTCTTCATGCTTTCGCTTTGTTCATTAGCATTAAACAATTTTGTTAATTTATTTCGGATTATGTGAATGATTAGCGGATATTGTTAATTACTACAATTGGAAGTTTTTAATGGAGTAGAGTGATTATGTTCCAATGAGAGATTGATAATTTGATTTTATGTAAAGTAGGAAGGTCACTCAAGGACTCAAAGAATCATTTTGTCTTGATTGGCAGAGCATCTTTTTGTCATGTTGCCCTTTTGCAGCAGGTTAACTGTAACTAATACAGTTAATTAACAATTCTTTGCTTTTTTGTTAAGACATGATGCTTTATTTCATTTTCATGCTTGAGTCGATATCATATAATTAAATTCATTAAAATACAGGGATGTGTGTGTTCAGCTGTAATTTGGATAATCATGCTCAATGAATATTGATCGTTGTTTTATTAATTTGCAGTTTCTGGGATGTCCGGAAGCAAAGAAACAGCTCAAAGCCAGGTCTCGGTCGGAATGGGACTTTTGGCTGGATCGACGGTGATGCTTATTACTGTAATTTGGGGCACTTGTGTTATTGTTGGAAAGTGTGACATTGATTCTAGTAATAACGTTGCGAAAGACTCTCAGGACACGAAAGGCTTCGATTTAAATGGTTCGCCCCTATCTTTGGCCTCGTTCATGTGTGTGTTTTGTCTTAATTTAGTATCTGATGTTGATATGTTACTATGTACTCAAACATGCAGGATCTGGTGTTAGTACTGATATCTGGACAAGTTATGCAGCAATGATCATGGCCGTATCTGTAATTCCTTTTGTGATAGTCCAATTCCCACAGATTTTACATTCAAATTCGGGAAGGCACTTGGCTGTCTTGATTGCTCTTATTGTCTCTGTTTTGCTTCTTGTCTCCTATTGTGTTTACCAGGTATAGTTCTTCTATATTCCAGAAACTTAAATTTGCCTGCTTATTTCATTCTTGACAATTGCTCTTTTTAACTTGTCTCTGAGCATTGCACTGAAATTTTCGTGCAGGTTTTCCAACCCTGGGTTCAAACGAGACGACTTGCTTATGCGAAGCATAAACATGTCATGTCGGGAATCTTGCAACAACTGAAAAAACGATCTTTGGGTAGACTCTCTACCGAAGATGGCAAACCTAATGAAGAAGTATTGATGAGGTAATTGTATTATTATTATTCTTATTATTATTGTTTCTTGAAAATTTTGATTGATCTCTATTTTTGTCCAATCCAACAGACTATTCAATGCCATTGATGAGAATCAGGATGGATACCTTTCACAATCTGAGTTGAGAGCCCTAATTGTTGGAATCCAATTTAATGATATTAATTTGGATCAGAACGATGCCCTGTTGAAAGTGATGAAAGATTTCGACAGCAGTAATGATAATCAAATTGATACAAACGAGTTCATCGCTGGAATTGGGAAATGGCTTGATGAGGCAAAGGGTGCCAAAAAATCAAATCATGCTGGTTCAATGAAGTATATAGATGATTTTCACATGGTATAATATATATACATCTATGTTGCTTTCAATTATATTATCATTCGTATTGTTCTTTTATTTATTTTGTTTTCTTTGCAGCAAACCAAAAGGGAACACGCTCTTCTGGGAGATCAAAATGAGGAGAGTGAGGAGAGTGCGGGGACTTCTAAATGGTCTTCTTTTAAAGCCGTACTATTGCTTCTGCTAGGAACTGCAATTGCAGCTGTATTTGCAGATCCTCTGGTTGATGCAGTTGATGATTTTTCCAGTGCAACGAGTATTCCTACCTTTTTCATATCATTTATTGCGCTTCCGTTAGCTACAAACTCCAGTGAAGCAGTGTCCGCCATCATATTCGCGAGCAAGAAGAAATTAAGATCCTCCTCATTGACATTTTCAGAGGTAACCCTCCTTGTTTATATTACAGAAATGCCCCGTCTTGATTTCAAAATTACGCATACCTCCCTTATAATTTGTTTAACAAATGATAGACGTATCTTTGGCAAATAGATTTAATATTCAATTAATAGGGACTAACTACTATTCTGTTATTTTTTCAGTTGTATGGAAGTGTTACAATGAACAATGTCCTATGTTTATCGGTCTTTCTGGCACTGGTTTACTCGAGAGGATTGGTGTGGGATTTCTCTTCTGAAGTGCTGGTTATTTTGATAGTGTGCATTGTGGTGGGAGTCTTCGCCAGCATCCGCACAACTTTCCCGCTATGGACTTCTTTATTAGCTTTCTTGCTTTACCCATTTTCCCTGGCGCTTGTTTACGTTCTTGACTACGTCTTTGGCTGGTCGTAGATATCCGTTGATGGATGCTGACACCATGACCTGATCTTTTTCGTTTTTCTTTCTCAATTGTAAATCTCTTATAACATAGAGGTCTCAATTGCACTGTAAAGCTCAGACAGGTTTTCTAATTCATAGAAGGGATAATTACACCAAATTACCCTGAGATTTGACCTTGAAGCTTTCCCTTTTAACGAATTTTGCATTACATTCATATAGATCGTTGAGTTTTGGTTGATGTTGTCTCTTACTATCATGAATACCCTACTTTTCCACATAATGGTCGATATTTGATTTTAGATTTGTTAAGATAATAGCATGTGTTGAATCAAGCCTCAGGTATGCCAATGTAACTATATCCATACGCAAGAGGAATACTATTTTTGGTCTCATGTATTTATTTTCATATACTCTCGATATTTAAGTTAAAAAAAAAAGGAGTTAATCGCACACAACAACCAGCATTGCTACTGATGTGAACATAAACATAATTTACAAAATTAGTCTGAATTCTGAACTGAACATGATTGAACGGGGTCGTATGAAAGAATAATGTAAGAAATCATACATATCGAAATGGGAAAATAGAAAGTTGTCTAGACCATTTTTCTTTTCCTTATCTTGAAACTGGACGATCGGATAACGTCGTCGTCTGCCAGCATTGTTTCCTCGAGAGGCGAAATCGATTCAGGCTTGGTGAAATAGGTAAAGAGAAGGTAGATTCCATCCAAGTAAGTGTTGGTTTCTCCAGCTTTGTTCTTCTTCCTGATGCTGTACGCAAGCGGAATTACGCCCCTGTTGAACACTTCCACATACATACCACCACCAGCCACAAGCACCTACACAAACAAGTTTAAGTCGATCACGAAAAGCTCTATAATTCTATAATGTACAAGTCATCGCCAATGACTTTTTCTTCAACAACAATTAACATCTGTTCCCAGACTTCCAGTGATCATTTCTACGGGAAAAATAATTACAATGACATACCCTAAGGTTTAACATAATAACACAAACACCCCCTTTGATAAATTATAACAACCCTTTCTGTCAATAATTCACATACATCAACACGCCATGAATCTGAAATCTTCATAATAACATAAAGAACAAAGCTAAGAAAAGGTAGCAAATGAATGAATCACCTCTTCATACTTCTGTGTGAAAGCAAGACGTTCATCTTCGGACATATCAGGCCTCAAGACCATCATAGTCTCGTACTTCCGAAGGCCGGGCGGGCACTCCGGCTCCTCCTTATCCTCCACCTCCGGGAAACCCGAACCAGGAATCGACGGCAGATCATCGCTTACGCCTAAATCTCTTTCGAAGAGCGCAATGTCGAACTCCGCTTTCACGGAAGCTCTGGTTCTCTGGGAGTTTGCTCTTTTCCTCACCTGCGGGATTTGAATTGGATTGGTGGATTTGAAGGAAGAGAGGAAATGGAGCGAGGAGGAGTGAGAATGGGTGAAGGGTGGTTTTGAAACCATGAGAGCAGAGGACGCCATTGATGGGAGCTCTTGCTTTGTTACAGTAGAAGATAAGGCAAGATTTGAATATGTATGGGTAGTTATGGACACAGCAATTCTGGTGCTGGAAAGTAAGACGCGGGGTACCAAAATGCGACTTTTATTGGACCTGATTTTGGATTTAATTTTGACGAGGTTGGGTGTGGTGTGGTTTAGCTTTCGACTTTCGAATTTAACTAGTTAATTGTGTGGATTAATTATTTATTAATGAATTATGTTGAATAGTTTAGTTGAAATTGTTGTCTAATAAGAACAACGGAATTATGGTTTATTTTATACAAATAAACTGCAAATTTAATGGTAAGTAATGCTATATTCGCGTGGTATGAAAACTCTAGCTAATAAAGTAATTCTGGGACCATGTGAGACTAAATATGTGATATGTGTAGTCTTTTTTTTTTTGGTACAAGAAAAAAAAAAAAAAAGAGGGACTACACAAATCACATATTTAATAAGATCCCACCAAAAAAACATATTTAATAAGTACATTATCTAAAAAAAAATAAGCAGACACTTAATAGATTTTTATTTTCACACTAATTACCATTATAACTATATAATTAACATGATAGATGTAGGTTTTAGCATGAAAACATCAATGCAAATACTTCTTATTACTCTCGAGGTCCTACTAATTTAATGTTTATCAATGCAACCATGAAATTCTTGTTCTATTACCATTTTACAATTATTTTATATCAAAGGTATTAAAATACTAAACAGTTATAAGAAAGATTTCATGATGAAAACTAACGTATTACTCATCAATTAAAATCATATTACAACTAAAGCACAATTTTATCTTTAATTGATGTTTCCTTACCTGTACATCATGCTAGGATCCTATATCTATTACATTATATAGTTTTGTAATGATAGTTAATGTAAAAATAAAGATCTATTAATCCTACTGAATAACATTAGTTATTATTGTTAAATTGATTATACAAATCATACATGTCATCTCACACTATACCTGAATTAGTCTACTAATTAGAATTGTAGTTCTATGTTTGATGGTACTATCTAAATAAAAACAATGGAATTGTGGTTTAGGTAACTAATATTATGCACGGTATAATGTTAAAAATCCAAATGATTATGATAGGTAATTGTAAGACTAAATCTATTTAATCGTATATTTCTCAATGTGCACTGTAACAACAAAATTGAAGGGTTCAAAGTGACGGGAACACCAAAAGAAAAATAGACTTGCTTGTTTTTTTGGTGTGTACTGTTTTTTAGTGTGTCTACTATATTGGGAGGAAGTGAAGCAATGTGTTACATATATTGTCTGAAAAAATTAAATAGATTAAGTGACATTTAACGATTACACCGATCTTAGCATAATTATTTTGAAATTTCCATCTTAACCAACTCAATCTCGTGAAAATATTAATAAAATTATATTTCATATATCATTCAAAATAATTTTGAAATGAAAATTACTTTCATTTATACGGATACAATGCACTGTCAAGTAAAGAAAATACCGAAATAAAAGAAAGGAGCAAAATAAACAAGAAGTACTCAAACTCGAAGTTTACGACTCTTATTTATAAGGCTCCACCTAGAAATTGATTGCTAAGATCTAATCTAAGGGTTACAATTGATCGTCTATACCATTCCATCATGCTACAATATTTTATGTAATTCTAAAATTTCTCTAGAATACTTCTCCAAAATTTTAAACAATATGTTAACACGCCAAAGTGATAGATTATGTTTTTCCAAATGAAGTTTCCTCTCACGGAATCTCAATGGATGATGGCGAACTATTTTTGCTTGTAAGCTAGTAGAAATGGTCTGATGATGTCGATCGTTCATTGGTCGAAAGGCCGGGACACATACTGCGATCATCTCTGTGGGGTGTTAGCGTATCAAATTCCCGTGTTTCTGGCATCGCGTGCACTTCATGGAGAAGACCTTCGCATCACGGACCAAATTTGGCCAAAAGGCCACTTCTTATCACCTTTCGAGCTAAATCTCGGCCTCCTGAATGATTCCCGCTACGGTCTCTATGCACTTCTTCAAGTACATCTCGTGCTTGACTAGGCCGAAGGCACCTTAACAGGGATCCCTCGAATGATTTATTGAACAGACGCCCTTCTACGTCGAGGGTGTACCTCAAGGCTCGATACCTTACCTTCTGGCTTCGGTTTGATTCTGGAGTAGCCACTCTTCACCAAGATATCTTACCAGATCATCTAGCATGACTTCACTTTTCTTTGTACCAATGGCTCGGCCCCCTAATACGAGGTAGGAAATCGTTCTATCCCTCATTCCTTGTAGACCCTTAGCCAGCTTGGATAAAGTATCAGCTCGAGAATTTTTCTCTCGAGTGGAAAGAGTTAAGTGTTCACAGACGGCACCAAACTGATCATTCCAAAACCTGGTCAAACTGACGTATCGAGCTAACTAGCCTACTTAGTTCGATCAGTCAAGAATTTATAAGTGTGGGTTATTCTCGACCTGCAAAACAGCTAACACCTTGGAGCAAAACAGTCGGGGTTTTAAGCGGCAACGTCCCTCCAACATTCAAATCAGGATAGTACTCTCATAGAGAGAACTAACGCAGCAAAAGAGTTTTAAATGTGATTGAATGTACTTACCAATCACTTGTTCATTGAGGGGGTATCTATAACTTTGGCAAATAACGCATTGTGGTGCAGAATTAATGAAGCAATCGGAATGTCCCTTTGCTATTTTCGACCTGGTTGGGATTATACACGTCGAGATGTCGCACACTTTTTCCTTTTGGGTGATCATTGGTCCTAAGGAGCATTAACTGCCTCATCGTACAACCGTTCTAGAGAATGAGGTTATTACACAAGTCCCGATAGAGGTGCTTTAGGACACGGACTTGTCTAATGACTCATAGATTTATCTGAGGATCGATATACGGCTATTCAGTCTGCACGTAAGGGCGAGATCGACTGGAACCCTTTGGTAACTGGATTGGGCTAGTTCAATCGGATTCGTTAAGCTTCCTCAGGACGATCTCTGCAAAACTTATCGACCTCTTCATCAGTTCAAATAGGACTAGGTCCACGACTTGCAGATCAATTCAGGTCATATTTTACCATGTGGCGCTGATTTAGCATCCATGTGGCGCTGAGTTGGCGTCCACGTGCCTTTACTTTGTCGGTTCGGGGTTTACTATATGCTAGGTCATGACCTAGTGGGTCATTACTCTCAGATTGCGACACGTGTCATTTCTCTCTCTTTTTTACTTTTTTTATGCATTATTCTTATTTTTGCTTATTTTTTAATCACTTTTTCTATTTCCTTACATTATTATTTCATATAAATTAAACAATTCTATTAATTTTCAACTATAATATGTATAAATAAAATTTAATTATGTATATATTTTATTTTCTAAATATGATATATTGCTTAATTTTTATTTCTAAACTTGTGAAATCACTACTATTATAACATATTATAGGTAGATTACATAAAATTTATTTGTTCGAAATGTATTATTCAATAACAAAATATTACTAATCATTTAAAAAAGAAAATACAACTAATTTGAGTAATTAAAATATATAATAAATATATTTTAAAAATAAAATTAATTTGTAGATATAAAAAAAAAATTAATTCTCCGTATAAAAAATTTTATTAGATAGAAAAAATAATATAAATAATTAAGTTTTATTTTATATATATCATAATTAAAAAATAAATAAAATTATATATATTTTATAAGAAATTATAATCTAACGATAATAAAAAAATTATAAAAACTAAATTAAAATAAATATAATGCATAAAAAGTAAAGAGGAAAGAGAAATGGCACGTGTCACAATCTGAGAGTAAGCACCCACTAGGTCATGACCTAGCATATAGTAAACCGTCGGCTAGGGTGGCTCCAAGTCCGTGTGGATCCTCAGTGGACGTGTCATATGGTCCAATAAAATTATGTCATGTCAGTGTGTGTTTTCTTTTTTATTTTTGTTGTAGGATGCTGCATAAATTCGGCTTTTTTGGTTGCTAAAAAATGGGTTGTCCTTCTTTATACGTTTTTTTGGTTGAATTCATGGTAAATGTTGTTGTTTTACATGTCCACCCGTTCAGAGTTAGGTTTCTTCGTAATTGATTGGTTGTATGTCTGGTAATTAGAGTTTTAACTTGAAACATCAGTTGGTTTAATTATATCAATTTGGTGCCTCAGTATATGTATTTTTCCTATATTAGACAACTGTAGATTATCAATAGTTTGCCGAAGTATATCGTCATGCTACTTGCTTGAGTTTCTAATTGAGCATATTTGTCGATAAAATTACTCAAACTCTCCCAATCAGTGTTTAAACATGTTTATATCTCCTATCTGAATCAGAACTTTCAAGGAGGCACCACAGCATGCTCATAGTTCCGACAACGGGATCACCATCACCCGGTAGCGCGCAAAGTACACCTCCCCAAAACCACCCATGGTTGTCATTACCAGCTTCTTCACTTCTCCTCAAACAAGCACCCAATCGTTTCAGCAAAGAATTCATATTCCTCAGCAGCATAACTTGCCTACAACCTTACAGCAACATCCAAAGGACCTTTCCAGTTCTTACCCCAACCCAATTTGCTCCGTTGCCTGGATCATCCGGGAAAAGTGCTGGAGAATTTTCTAATAGAATCTTGAGCAAGCAAAGCATTTAGAATATTCTGAAACAAGTGAAGTTTCCTTGCTATTCATGAAATGTGTTTATTTCGGGTTAAAATGCACTTAACGTGTGTTAGGATCAGGTCAGACCACTACGATATGCTTTTCATGAATTGCTAATAAGGGTTGTGATATAACATCCCATGTCAATTCCAAAAACACCTAAAAAGTTGGTGGCCACAACCACCATACTTTGCTTTTCCCTAAAGACAATGCAGAAAAGAACCAGAAAGAAAACAAACTTCTTCACTTTCTTCGTCATCCTCACTATCACCAATTCACCATGTTCACATTAGATTTTGGTGTTTTAAGCGATCAAACAAAGTCACTATAATATCCACAACCTATCTGCCGGAAGCAGAAATGATAAGCACAACAAAGAGCCCAAAATACCATTAAGATCAACAAGCTGTTTCGATTATGAAGAAAGAAAAGTTACACATAATTCAATCGAATCCATTACATGAGCAAGCTTCTATAGCTTCAGATTGAGATCAATCTTTTCTCCCTTCTCCCGGTTGCTGTTCCTTACATCGGGGGCATTTAGGTCATTTTGTGACTTAACTGGAAAGAAGCTGAAAGGCTGTTCCTCTGATATGTAAGGTCCCAAGATTTGGCCTTTCAGATTTTCCTATCCGTACAACATAAATGAAATTTGAATATGAGACAATCATATTGAATAACCAACTTTTAACAAAAAGATGTGAAAATTTGCAGCATACCTGAATGGGCAAGCATTTAAAATCTGATAATTCGGGCCCTAAGAAATTCAAAGGATCTTTGTGCTTCGACTCCAAAGGTGGAGAAGCAGCTGCAGGAGGAGCCAATGATAAAAAATCTCCATTTAGCCTCTCATCATCTCTGATGGCTTCACATGGATTATCGTGCTCAGGAACGGGACTTGAGTTTGAAGGATCATCTCTGAAAAAATTGTTCGAAAAATGCTGTCAGCATACCGATTCACGAAAACTAAGATATAATAAGCTAATGGATACACCGAATGAAACCTCATGTATTTATGTCTCGGTTCTGTTTGAGCTGTGTGTCCACTGCTACATGAAGGTAATTCATCTGATCTGGATCTTGAAGCACCATATGTAGTGTGAAAATTTCCGGGAAATGCAGGGGACGGTGGACTTTCTAGGGAGAAAGGGTACGGCCTCTTCATGCCGACCATCTACATAATTCAAGAAAAAATTCAATCTTGACAAAGAAAGTAATGATATTTGCAACATACTCAAATGCCCACAATTTCATGTCCTAACATCATTATCGATAAGCAAAACTGAACAACTTGAAGAAAGTGAGTAAAATGGAAGAATGACAACACCTTATCGTCCTCCGGCCAAGATGATGTATAGCTATTACCACAAAGGCTTTGGTTTGAAGGGGGCTCCATTTGGGAACTTAAAGATGCATTCACCTGTCATTTATCAAGATCAAAATCTTAATCAATACAAAGCTAAAATCACTTATTCAACAAAAGCTGAAAGCTATTCATTCAGTAAAAAGCTAAAAACTAAACTAACCATTGAATAAGAAGGTCTCTGAAACTGATAAGATCTTTGAGGCACACTCGGGAGGGGTAACGCCGGTGAATTTAATTCATACGGCGAATTCATTTGTGGCCGAAATGAAAACCCAAGATTCTGTTTCTCTGCCTCGAGATTGAACTCACTATTCCACAATCTTGGCCAATTGACATTTCCAGGACCCTCATTCCCATTCAATTGATTCGTAATAGGCACTGATGGGAAAGAAGATCTATACGAACAGGAATTCGGCGAAGGTGATTGTGGCGGAGGAACTGAATTGGGAGAGTAACTACTAGGCAATGGAACAGGTAAAGGTAAAGTACTATCACTAGAGCCAATTACATTATGAGCTAAAGCATTAGCAGCTTGTACAGCTTCTTTCTTACGCTGTTCTTCTATTCTAATCTTTTCAAGCTGAGCAACACCTAATCCTCTTTGTGGGAATTTTTTCTGCTTAACGGTTTTTGATCTGTTACTACTAACACCACCACCACCACCGCCCCCTCCGGCGGCCGTACCGCCACCACCACCGCTATTATGACTGCTACTTGAGAGAATGTGTTCTTCCTGAGTCATTCTTGCTATGAGCCATCAAAACAAGAATACATCTCGGGATTTAAAGAAAGAACTAAAGGGGTTTATCATAAATGGCAAGCCATCCACCATATCCCCACCATATTTTCTAGATATCTCGAATCTGAAAAGAAACCAAAAATCTGAGGGATTTTCAAAATGCAAAAACCCAACTGGGGAAAAATGTAAAAGAATTTAAAGAACCCAAATCTTCACCTTATAGATTATGAAAAATCTCGCAAGGTCATGGAGTCAAAGATTGCCTATATATATGGAAAGAAGAACAAACCCCCCATAATTCAGCCAAGATTGTAACTTTATTCTACAACAACACAACACGCATACATACGTAGACAGAAATGAAAATTAGGATGAGAGAGAAGTAAGGGAGAAGAGTATCTGTGGGATTCCGATTTTTCTGAAGCCCAGTTGTTTTAGTTTTTGTCTGAGAGACAAATCGGATCAGCTCAGAAAAAAATTTAATCTTTTTCAAAATTCAAACCTTATAATGCAAATCTAATGCCATCCGATTTGAATGCTTTTCCGCTCTCCCAAAATCTAATTTATCGCCCAAATCCTCGCTCCACTCCTCATTTCCATCCTTAGACCGACTCTCTCTCTTTTTCATCTTCTTTTTCTCTTACTTCATTTCTGGCCTTTGATTTTCATTCACACACTGTAAAAATTGAGATTTTCTCAAAGGAGAAATATGTCTGTGATTTTAGGCAAGGTTTGATTGTGTATGTTTACCCCAATTTTAGATATATTTTCTGCATTTGCATGGGGTCCCCGCCCCCCTCAATATAACAGTTTGCCCATGCACGTAATTTCCATTATTTACTTCCCACTTTTTTCTTTTTAAATTTTCTCTATAGAAAATGCTATTTCACAATTATAAAATATCTCACTAAATTCAGTGATTATTTAAGCGTCACTTTCACGGACACAATAATTTGCCTGGATTTTGAAATATATATATATTTGCATATCTAACAAAATATCTTTTAAATTAATTATAGTTATAGTGAGATCCATGATAAAGTATGCGGAATCCAAACCAAATAATCTTGGCTGTTTTAACTTTTAGAAAGATAATAAAACCTACAAATTACCACTATATATATCATTTATTTAATAACATTTTCAATCCAATAAAGTAACTCATGAATTACTATTGTGGTGGTCATATATTCCCACAAGTTATTGGTAAATTAAGTGTATTTGGCAATGTCACTATTGAATTCTTGAAATCTTTTGCATGATATTTGGTCTTTTCAAACTTGATGGGAAAGAAAAAATACAATTTTGGAAGACAAATTATTCTTCAAACTAAAAATGAGCGAAAGGAAGCAGATTACGGATTTAGATTTCTTGGTTCAGATATATGTTTTATTTTTTATTTCATTTATTTATATACTTAAATTTATTAATAGGTCACCAAAATTGAATGAGGGAACCTTTTGATTTTTTTTATATTATAATTATTTTTTTCCTCTTAATTTCAGTTGTGCATCAGTACACAAAACTACAACAGAAAATTCAAACCTATATATGACCTGTAAAATTTAAAATTAGTATTTCTATATATATAGTATCATTGATAAAGGCTATCGTTTATTCGACTAATCATAACTCCACAAAATACTATCAAGAAATAACTTCCATCATCTACCACGAAATTGAATACTTTAAAAATAGAGTGCATTATTGCGTTGGTGTTGCTAATTTCTCTTTAGGCATGTATGTATTATAGAGTTGCAAAAAAATTAATAATAGAAATAATATTTGCCAACCTTCTGATTTTTTTTTGTATATTATTCACAATTATTTGCCATGTATTATTGAGTAGTTAAAATATTTAATTGATAAGTAATAATTATAAATACAAATCCAAATGCTATCTTGATCCCTAAATTTTGTATGTTGAATTATGTTAGCCCATAATGTTTCAAACTATACACTTCAAGCACTAAAATTATAAAAATATTCAATGTCGGTCCATACCTAATTCTGACCACATTTTTGTTGGAATTTGAGTCGTGACACGAACAAGTTTTTATTTCTTTAAGTGAAAACACCTTTAAAACGATATGTGCAAGTCACGCATTCAGATTCTAATCAATATTCAGTATTAAAAACTAATTATTCAAATTTTAGACAGCAAAAATAACATCTAATCCGTAGATATCAATCTATAGTTTTTTTATGCAACCATGAACCAACCAAGACAAAACCATGTATGTAAGAAGAAATTTTAAAGAATGAAGAGGGCCATGAATCAAGATCACCAAATGTATGGTGAAATATCAAATCTTTCAAATTTTATGCCATTGGATTTGCCTTTCAAAAAAGGGTTCACATTTGCCCTCACAAACCCCTCACGGTGGAGCCACCACTTACGCCACCAGTTTTGTCATTTAAGATTCAAAGATTTTGTTACATGTGCAGAGATATATACAAGCATCTATTCACAGATTCTGTTTGAGAAATCTAATCTTTTTAAGCAATTTGTTTATTTTGTGGGGTTTTCGTGACATAACAACAACTTATATATTATGTATTTGTGGTATTTTAAGTAGGTGAGTGAGTTGTTGTAATTGGCTTTTCTTGGCTTTCTCTACTTTTCACTTTTTACCTTTTGGTGCTTTATTTCCTCTAACAGGCTGAGAAGAAAGTTTCTCAAAATTGCTTTTGGGGATACTTTGCTTTGCTGACTTTTTTCCAACTCAGGTTAAATTACATTTAGACACCTTTATTTTGCTGAATTTTCTTTTAAACTCGGGCTAAATTACATTTAGACCCCCAAAAAATGTACAAAGTATAAATAGACTGCTAGATCCGCTGGAAATTAACAAAATATGTCATGTAGTAGTGAAGAGATCATTAGGCCCAATGTATGGTTCATTAAAATTAAATATATATAATGGTTGTAGAAACTATATTCATAAAATTAATTAATAAATTTTGAAATCTCCTAACTCGTTAATATTTAGCGTCACATGCATGAATTGAGTCAATTATTCATTTGCATTTTTGTGGCTAAATGAGATTTTCCGAACATGAGGGGCACATTTTGAGCATATTTAGTAAATATTATGAAATTATTTCGGCATATCGGGCCTATTATTGGCAAATGGCGACAGTTGAGGGGTAAAACCATAACAAACCTATTATTTGGGAGCTATATGTAATTTAGCTATTTTATGACTATTTCTGAAATTGATATGTTATTATTTAGAATGGACAGATACGAACACGTACAACAATTATAAATGTCCTATATGGTGTCTAATACGACATGTCATGACAAAATAATATTTTTAGAAGTATTTATGCATCAAATGTAATTATCAACATTCTAAGAGCGATATAATAATATTTTTGGAAGTATCTATGCATTAGATGTTATTATTCAACATTCTAAGAGCAAGTGTATCATGATTAGTGAAAAATTTTAAAAAAATGACAAATAATGCGGCAAAGCATAATTAGGTATAGTTCCGTTTTAGTGCTAATGTATATATTTTATTATAATAATCCGAATATGTTTTCGTAAATATGTTAAATTTCAAAACCTTGCAAAATAAAATAAAATATAAAAAAATGTAAAGGCAACAAACAAAAGAATATTATTCTAACAATTATATAAACTTTAACTTTATGATATGTCAAGGTCCCGTAGCTCAGTTGGTTAGAGCGTTGGTCTTATGAGCCGAAGGTCGCGGGTTCGAGCCCCGCCGGGACCATTTATTCAGCTTGTATAAATTGAAATTTAAATATTATTTTTCAATCATTAATTTAATTTTATGTTGCATTCCATATATTTAATATAATCTCTTTTGTGCTCCTTATAAGTAAAAAAAATTACCAACACATTTAATTTTATGTTGCATTCCTTATATTTAAATAATCTTTTTCGTGTTCCTTATATTTAAATAATTTTACCAATTATTTACCTAGTCTCGGCTTTCAATATTTTCCCATTGGTAATGTTTTCTAAGTTCATACGAAAAAAAATATCAGTCTTAATCCAGTGACTGGAACAGTCTGCCCTCAACAAGCCCTCAAAGTCTCTGTGCCACTTTAATTACGCAATCAGGAAATATGAAATAAATCTGAATGTAACAAGATTTGAATTATTATTATTATTATTATTATTATTATTATTATTATTATTATTATTATTATTATTATTATTAATATATCATGCATGAATAATAATAATAATAAGGGAAAATTACATCAAACTACCCTATACTTAGGCCTAATTACAAGTTGGTCCATATTTTTTTGAATATTACAATATAGTCCATATATTTCTTATTTTCATGAATTCCGCGAATGAAATTTGTAAAAGTACACTTATATTCAGGATATTTTTATGAGTGTCACATTTAATATATAACCAAAAATGCAAAATCATCCCTAAAAGTTAACAAAAATTAGGTCTAATTACAAATATTAACAAAAGCTAGGGACTAAAATGTAATTTTTAAATAATCATGAACTACGTTATAATTAGACCTAAATATAAGGTAGTTAGATGTAATTTTTCGTAATAATAATCTAGTCATAATTTACCATGTACCGAATGAAAACTACATTCTTGATAATCAGCCATGACCGCCGCATTCACCGGCCTTCAGTGCCCCGTCTTGATCCCTTGGTGAATCCGGCATGACGATAACAACCCCCCTTTGGGTCGGGTCGAAGGCCGGGCACGCTCAAGGAGAAGGAGGGGACGCTGGTATTTGGTGTCTTGTGTGGATTAGCATGAACCTGAACATGCACAATCTCTGGCAGCATATGAGCCCTTATTCTATAGTTAGCTCGTGACTTTGGGCGGCACAAAATGGTCATTGAGGGGATCGCATATTGCTTTTGCTAAATGCAGTTCTGTCTGCAGTTTAATTTTGTCTTACGTTGGTTCTGATATGATATTTCTTTGAATTTTGTTGTTTTAATTCGATAAAATTTGATCTCGTCTTGAGTTTCAAAACAGAAGATAGTAGGAAGTGCTTTTCTATCGTGTAAGTTTCATGTCCCAAAATATAGTCATTTAGTGTAACTCTTCTCTCTGATTATCGATTTAATCTCTCATAATTAAAAAAAATATCAATCTTTGTTATATTCGATTCTTAGTTAACCAATTTTGAGCTAGTCTTGAGTCGTAGAAAGAAATAAATTGATTCTGTCCTTTTTTAATTAAGATGGAAGCTTTATTTTCCTAAAATATATCGTAAATAAAAAAAAATTGTACGATGAAAGATTGATTTCCCCAAAATATGTCGTCATTTAGGTGTAATTTCTTTTTTCTTTATAAGGATCCAATGTCCAGTAAAAGAGTATATCTCCGTTAGTTATAATTCATCTCCCCAGCAAGACAGTAACAAGTAAAGCACCGCAAGGCCAAAGAAAAGGAAAATAGTGTCCATTTTTGAGCATGCATGGTGAGTAACTACGCACCTACAACCTCAAAATAACTCTATCATCAACACCAAACCACATGTTACTTTATTTTATTCTCATCTACGACAATACACATTCCTAATTAAACACGATACAGACACGACAAGACATGAAAATGAGGACATAATTTATTTTATTTTTTTTCAAAATTTACAATATGATATTTGCATATATGTATCCAACACGAGACAATATAATAAAATAATATTTTTAGAATTGTACAACAGATTCTCAATCTACCTACCATTATGACATTTCCATGAGTTGGATTCTGATTCTTGGTTTTATTGCAAGTCAGATTATTAAATATCCAAAATTCACACCATCCCCACAGAAGAAAATTCCTTCTTTAATTTTGGATATCATTTTTCACCACATGAAAAGTAAATGTAACTTTTTGATCCACATTTATTAGTATTTCACTTTCACTCTGTAAATTTGTCTCTGGTCCGGGGGATTATTGGTATCATATTTAGTTCAGTGGGTACGTAAAACCTCTTTTATTACGTTGTACAATTGCAACAGCAAAATCCCGCAACTACAATTCAGATTCAAGTTTTGAATTCTTCAATTTTTCTCTGAGTATTTAGCTATTCAAATTCTCTCACTTGACTCCGAGGGTTTTAGCAGTGTCGGATTGTATCGGATATTTCGGATTATATTGAGTCCAATTGTCCTGATTCCTACTGTGTTTTAATTAAAAGTTTTTCTGGGAAGTTCCTAGAACTCACGACATTAATTGTGATGTTTGTAGTATATTATATGATTATAATGTGTACGGCATTATAAAGTAGGGAGCATATATAAAACTTTCATGTTGATGGGAACTTTTGCAACTATATGTTTTATAATTTTTTTTGTATAAATGTACTTCTTGTTCTATCACTCCATTTTATCTTCATAAAAAAAAAAGAAATATTTTATACTATTGGAACACTGTCTATCATACTCAGTCAACCCCACAAATCCTTCCCTATATTTAATCCCATAAACAAGAATTTATGATATTATATACGAGTCTCATACTGCTATACAAATTTTACGTAAATTTATCATTTAAGATTTATTCAACAATACACATCACAAGATCCTAAATATATATATCAATCATTGATATTTGTCTCATGTGGTAATTTTTATTTGACTTTTGGTATCATTTTTCAATTTTCTGTCTAGGCAGTAAAAAAATTCTGTGCTATCTTTCAAGTTTCAACCATTGTACGCCATAACAGAATCCTGAAATCCCTGCTGCGTTGATGAATAGTACTCATCAGCAATAAAGAAGTACCAACAACCCTCCAGCAATTGTCACAATCTCAACACAAGCCAAATTATATATTTATTTTTCATATATATTTCTTTTTCTTGGGTAAGGTAAGAAATAAATTTCTTCCAGCTCGCTAGACTTGGAGATTTTAAGAGGCACAGAGATTTGCAGGTTAGGGGACCAGCCATTGATGCCTCAAGTACCATCTTTTAGTTTTATTCAAGCCTTTTTTTTTTCTTCTAGTTATAAATATATTTAATCTTGTGACATCTCATTTTCTTATGAATGTCTGTGGGTAAAAGTTTACAAATCACCCCAAAATAGTTTAGGAGATGTTTGAAATTTCATGATATATATGAACCAAACTGGTGTAATTTCTTGAGTGTACAAGCACCTAAATTTGAATGTACAAATATATATGTATTGTGGTGAGTGGTGACTTGAATTGTACTTCCACGTCTTCTCTCATCTTAAAAAAGAGAAGTGTGGTTGTTGAACTTAGGGTGGTTCCAATTATTTAAACCTAGTTCAGCCGAATCAGTATAACGAGAGGTGATTGAGGAAAGAGTAGTTCTAATTTGAACCTAATTCAGCCAAACTAATATAATGAGGTGTGATTACTTTGCATTTGTCTACTTATTAGTGTAAAATTTATAGAACATGACCGATTAAAATGGCAAATATAATACACCGACTTATCTAGTTAGTTTGAGAGTTCTTGAACATCTATCCAAGAAGCCATGCAAAACTCTTACCGGTGCTGGCAACCGAAAAAGAAAGGCTAAAATAACTACAAAAGAGCAGTAAATAACACATACATAAATGCTGGCATGCATCTCAATGAAAAGGTTAAAGATGGAGTAAAAATCCAATCTTTGCAACAAATGCTGCATCTACTAACCAGATACCAACACTTCAAAAATACATTTCATCCCCCCGCTGTGTGACAATCGAAAACGACCCCCCTCTCCCTCAGAATGCTCCCGAAAAACCTAGCAGCGATTGAGATGTGAATGACGAGTCATTTTAGCAGTTGTATCGATGTATATCTTTATCATCCCACATGAATAATTGACCATTTCTCTATACGGAGGAAACCAACCTAATTATTCCTCTCCCCATCACATTCTTGAATTTAAAAGGAACAATAAATTACAGCTCAAATCAGCTGTTAATTAGAATACACAAATTCATATAGGCCATCGATCCAGGTTGGCTTGCATTATGATTGATTATTCTCACATGAAAGGCTATGTTTTGGTATCCAAATTTGGCTAAAAACTGAGATATAATTCAGGAGATGGAATCTTGATCAAATTGCAGTAGCAAGACATGAAACAGTCTACAATGTAGCAAATAAACAAGCAATTCAAATGGCTTAAACAGAGTCAGAGCTATACACAGCTCATTTCAGGCATGGATACATGAAACTAAAACTGGAAACAACTAACATAGAAATAAGCCGAAACCGGAATCGAAAAACCTGAAAGCTAAAATCAGGAATCATCTCCTCACGGTCGGCTGCCACCTGAGTAAAACTCACTCGAACTCCTTGCTCCGCTTTCCTCACATCATCATCGTACAAGCAGAAACATGGAAATTGTGAACTGGTTCTTGAATCTTTTCTGTTTCCTGATAAAAAAAACAATAAAGTAAAGTGAATGGTGAATACTATAATCCCATTAATGAAAACTAAGGAAAAGATATGATCTTTGTGAGCTATGACCTGTTAATGGAAGAAAGAGAGGATCTTTATGTGAGTCGACTCAGTGGCGAGAATCGGAGGAAGCAGAGGACGGCTTGTCGGAATAGCCGTCGTGCTCCTCTTCGTCACCCTGAATTCTTGCAGGAATGTGAAACCCAGAGAATCCACCAACACCGGAGGCAAATCCAATCCCGGCCACCGATGATGGATAGATAGGCATAACCGCCGGATGGTGGTGGTGGCCGCCGTGATCAGCAGTGGTGATGGCTATCGCGGATGGGTCCATCCAAGCATGAACTGAAGGTGTGTTACTGGACTGAAGGGGTCCCCTCTGTGAAAGAAACTGGTTATGGCTCAACAGCTGCTGCAGCATCGGCTGCGCAGCAGCCGCCGCCGGAGGTGGAGCCGAATTGAACAAGTACCCTGCTCCGCCACTGCCCCCGGCGGCATCTCCGCCGCCTGGGTTCCATGGCACGAGCCTCTGGAAGCGGCTGAGCTCCACCTGCTGCTGCTGCTGGTGCTCAGCCGGCGGCCAACCGTCAAACCCTAGTGGAGTGCCGCTCAGAAGCACGTGTGCTTGCGGATGTGTTTGTTCGGCGTGGTGGCTAGGGTTTTGATGGTGGTGGTGGTGGTGGAGCTGTAAATTCATGGGATCTTGAAATGACTGCAACGAAAGCCTCAAATCTTGGCTCGTGCTGTTATTCCTGGACAGCAAATCGCTCCCCTGGAAATTCTGAAACTGCATCGCGGAGGAACTCGCCTCCGCGGAAGCGCCCATCGGGAAGAAAGACTTGATAGTATCGGCAATAGCGTCGGAATCCAACGACGGCGGCAGGAAGCTGGAATTCTGCGCATTAGCATGGTGGTCATCTCCGCCGCCGAGGATTGTCATTGCCCTTTTACTCGATTGGCCTGAAATGCTGTTAATCACCAAAGTATCAGCATCTTGGGGATTAATTTGCTCCTCCTCCTGATCTTGTTTCTTCTGCTCTTCTTCCTGCTGGAAACTACTCGCATTCGGCGGCACGGCGGTGGGGTGCCACGCCGGCAGCTGCGCGAGTTCATCAATGGCGGCTTTGGCTTTCTTGATGAGCCAATCCACGGCCTTGCTGGGGCGGTCGTAGCCGAGCCGGTCTTGGACGTCGTAGAATTGTATGGCCGTGTGCGCCGCCAGGCGGACACGGCGGTCGCGGGGGCCTTTCGCGGTGCAAACTTTGCTGTGGCGGTCTTTTCTGCCGGTGGACCTGACAATGTGGCCGCCTTGCACCTCGACTATCTCGCCGCCGCCGGCGACGGCGGCGTTCCTCAAACCTAACCTCGATGATGACGGTGGTGCGTGGTGGTGGTGGTGGCTGCTTTCTGCCATTTTTTCTCGCAATCTTGCATGTTCCTCCGATGTGAGCTCCAGCGATGAGGAAGACGGGAAATAGGAGCGTTTCTTGGGCGGCTGCGGCGGGAGTTGCGGTTGTTCGTGGTGGTGGGTGGAGTCTAATCTTCCGAAAAGTATCTGATTCTGCCGGAAAAGCTCTTCATGGTACGGCGGCGGCGGTTTCTGCGGGTTTTCTTGTTCGTCTCCGTCGTCTTCAGCTTCCCCTACATGCCTTGAAGATGACGCGGTTTGATTTTTCTTTTGATAAAGATGATTATTCCTCTGAGGATCCAGCTTTTAAATTCGCTACACTTTTTCCCGCTGCTGCTGCTCTTCGCTGCTAAAAATCCCTGTCTCCGCCATTAAAGCTCCTCGCTACTTTTCCCATTACCTTAAACCCCACAAAAGACTCAATTTTTAGCCTAACCCATACCAAATCAAGAAAATCCTCAGAGAAAACAAAACAAGATAAAATTTTGACAGCAGCCCAGATGAAATAATCAATCAAGAAACACTTCCCCAAAAATCATTCATCTATTTTCCTCATTCAAACTGAGAAAATAAAAAATTAGAAAGAAAAAAAGAAAAAGGAGGATTTTTTAGGTTTGACAGCTCTCAAAACCCCTCTGTCACTCTCTATCCTATAAGGGAGTCTTTACTTCACTTGTTTGCTATCCATTAGGGATGGTTTAATTTTTATGAAAATTCTAGCTATTTTATCATGTTCA
>JBBMKE010000011.1:12228952-12264786 GCA_037834125.1 Lippia alba | reverse complement strand
ATAATTCTCACTAATCAAATTTTATAAAGATATGACTAAATGAATGATACTAACATGTATTAATTAAATAAGTAAAATATATATAAAAAATAAATCATTTACGTGAACGTTTATAAATCCTCCTATTATTACATTTAATTCCTATAAACAAATAACGATAGGAAAATCAGTTTATATGTATGCCATTCTGTACTCATCTCCAAAATTGGCTCTGCACAAAGCACAATCATTTATCAACTCTAAAGGTCTCATATCAATCCGTTTATCAAACTCGTGAACTTCAGAAAATCTGCTCCACTTATTTCCGAAAGAAGTATCACACTAAATGCAAATAATTATGTAGATATGTTGCTGCAAATCATACATGCCGAAATCATAAAATAAACACACACAAATAATATTCAAATTATCATTAAATATGTAAAAAATTATCTTACCGCAAATGCTAACTCCATAATTAGCAAAACCAAACTCCAAAATTATAGGAACTTATAATTTTCAAAAGCAAAGTTCAAAATTACAACAATTTATAACTCGTGTATAATTATATTAATTAAAGTTAGCATAATTGATGTGTGGATATTGTTTTTACTCTCTCACGCGATGTTAAAAAAAAAAAGGATTTTTATTAAAAAATATATATTTATGTAGAGTACAAATAAATAAAAAGTTATTTATGTGTGGATATATACAATGTATTAAAAAAATTTGTACTATAAATATACAAATAATCTATATTAAAAATATATATAAATAAATATATAAATTATTCTTGGTCAAATTAAGATACATATAAAATTACCTCCTTACGTTGTACTTGAACAAAACTTCAAAAGAAGACATATCTGTATTAAAACATGAAGAAAAAACTATTAATTAATATATAAATAAATACCACAATATATTAAAATATAAATGTATTGTAAATGTGCAAGAAAAAAAAATACAGTAATTCATAAATTATCACTAAAAAATATATATACAAAAATTTACCTTCTAACACAGCGTACTTGCACAACAACAACTTCAAAAGGATATACTTCTCTATCAAAAAAATTTAAAAAATCATAAAATCAAAACACACACATAATATGTTGGAAATATTGGTTAAGATATTTACCATTATATTTTTCCTTGATTTATGGCTTATTGTTAGCCTAGATTTAGGAGTAGTTAGGGTTATTTCTTGCTATTTAAACTTGTATTCTCGGTTCATTGTTACAAGACAATGAATACAATGTAGCCCTTTACTTTCTAACATAATACATAAATTATAACGAAACAATAATATATATAAAATTAACGTACCATAGATGTTTTCTGAAAATTAAAAAGAAAGGAAAATATGAATTAGTATACAAATAGATACGATAAACAATTAAATATAAATATGTTGTGAATCATTATAATCGTAATTTATGATATACGTTGCAAGAACATATCGAATAATCAAAGAAGAGATTACCTTAGCTGTATTGAAAATTTGTGCTAAAAGTAACATCATCAAACTAATATTGTAAATAAGCTTGTGCTAACTGCATCTCTATATAAAAAATTCTTTTATGGGTTAATCAATGATTTGGCTTAGTTATAGCGTGAATTTATAAATTAGTAATAATAAGAGTATGTAACAATTATATTGTATACAAACTGAGACTTGCGTATCTCAATAAATAAGAGTTCTAAATTTATGTATAAAATTCTTGACATAAATAAATTGATATTAGTTGAAGTTTTCTATATTTATGGGATTGATTTCTCAATTAACGGGATTGATTAAATAATTTGAAATGTTGACATAAATAAAATGATATTAGTTAATTTTTCTAAATTTATGAGACTAATGTTGTAATTAGTAGGATTTATTAAATAATTAAAATATTAAATAGTTTAAAAAATTAACTGATCAATGAAATAATTTTTAAATATTAAATTATTTAAAAAAACCACAAAATTTCATTCAGTCAAAATTGATATAATTTGGGTCAAAGACACCCTTCATATATATTATATAGTATAGATAGATGAAAAAAAAAATAAATAAATAAAAATAAAAATTTGAGCTCATTTGATCGCTTTCTATGCCCCCGATTGAGGGCCTCTAATCAAAAGAAAAAATTTCAAAGTGTGAAAAATAAATCAAGATAGTTGATATTGATTTTCGAGATCGATTGTTAAAAGTAGGCTGTAAATGGATATATACTGAATAGAACGGATGTGCATTATTTGTATCCGATCCGTTTAGCACATTTATTATTCGAATATGTTACTCGATTGATAATGAAAATGTTATTTGTATCCTTATCCAACGAATACTATTCGAATATCGGATTATTCGAATCCGTAAAGATGTCAATTAATCCAGCATTCGAATCCATTTACATATTTCACATGTATTTTTCTACTAAAAATAAAAGACTAGAAATTCAACATCACAATTAACTACGTATGGAAGTTTTGTTCTTCCGTATGTAAGTTTTTTTCGTTTATTTAGATTTGGGTTTATTTGTTTCTGTGATTCTTCATGATTTTTCGAAAAGAAATTTGGCCGAGTTATCTGTTGTAGGCCACTGTGAAGAAAAGACGAATACGGAACATCACCAGGATTGGGTTAAAATCAATTTGGAAGGAACAATCTCCAACTTCAAGGAGTCGATTCCTAGTACTAGGGTTCGTTTTTTCCTTTATTAGACGTGAGACTAATATAATGGCTCACAAATTTGTCGAAATTGTGGCTTCGGCCTGTGTTAATTTTCTGTTATTTCTTTTTGTAATTGTTACTTTTGATTTGAAGTAATATTTCCCTTTGGGGGTTGGCGTTCAAAAAAAAAAATTCATACACAAATTCATATCAAATATTAATTCTATACAAAGATTCATAAAAACTCATACCAATATCAAAGATTCATAAATTTAAAATCATCAGACGTTATCAAAAATTTATAAGTGAAAAATCAACACCATTCAAATAATCATGTGATGCCTATCTTTATAGCTATAATTAATATAACTATGATTATTGTTTAGTTATATTGTTTTTATTTATTGAATTAAATAGTTGGATAATTTGTTGCTAAGATATTATTAAGTTTGCCAACATACTCCACAAACTAAATATATAAGGAAAGTTATATAAAAATAAGTATAAGATATAATTTATAATATATGTTTAATGTTATTACATATTAATGAAATTTACTAATATTAATAACATGATTTTTTTTTTATACGGAGTACAGACAATTCAGATAACGAATGTATTTAGCGGATATACAAACGAATCGAATGTTAAATAGATCGAATGTCTGATTCTTATCAGTTTATCATTCGAATATCTATAATTCAATTCGGATAATATCATGTTTGAATGAATACGGATAATATCCCCTCTAAACGGATTCAAATGCAGACAAATATCGAATTTTCGAATATCCATTTATAGTCATATAGTTAAAGTTCGTTTGAATTCCATTTATCAAGCTGAACAAACAAAATTTGAACATTATTATTATTCAAATTACTGTTCGTTTGAAAGTGATTGAAAAAACTACATTTTTTATGATTTAAGCAAAAATAAATTATAAGTTCAAAGTATCAAAATTTCAAAATAATGATATTAATAATAAGGGAGAATTACATACATGTCCCTGAGTTTTGACCTAATTACATTGCAGTCCACGAATATTTGGATATTACATATAAGTCCTTAAGGTTTGATTCCGTTAGAAGTCCATAACGGCCGTTAGAAATCCACGTAAACCTGAGGATCGTTTTGTTATCACTATCAAACTTGAGGGACTTATTTGTAATTAAATTTGTAAAATTTTAATGGAACCCTAACGACAATTATGGACTTCTAACGGAATCTAAACTTTAGGGACTGGTGTGTAATATTCAAAGATTCGTGGACCGCAATGTAATTAGGTCAAACCTTAGGGACTCGTATGTAATTTTTCCTATATATTATGATCACAACCGTACAACAGTCACTAAAATATACTAAATATAACGGAGTGTCATTAAATACAATTTCATAACTATTAATATGTTTCACGTTAAATAAATATTAAACCGTATTTTATATAACAATATTTGATAATTCTCACGTCATTAATTAGATTTTTGGGGTGGGTAGAATCAAACACATACTATTTAACATAAAATTATAACGAATTACATACAAAATATTTTACCCTCTGGGCGCTATGTTGATCTTGATTGTTCAAACTTAGATAACATTTCGCGCTACATGTTAGCCTTGATTGTTCAGGTGTAAACGTACATGTGGAGGAGATGTTAACATGACTCATATTGAATAAATACTAAATTATGTATACTCTATTTAATAATGTTCGGAAACTTTCAATCCATTGACTAACATTTGAGGGTACGTTAGATCAAACACATACTATATATCTAACAATAACATGCATGCTTCTATAAATGTGAATAATTACGTATAATTCTTCATTAAATATAATTTTAGGAATAAATGAAAATAAACTAAAATTATATGTTTTGATTAATTACCACTTGATTGATCATTAGGTTAATATAAAAACTACAAATTATATAGAGAAAATTGAATATTCAACAACACCACATTTAGTAACTGAAAATTGAATATTCTGTTATATATTAAAGGGTTTATAATTGTTATTTGGTGTTTGATTAAACAAAAACTGGAAAAGAAAAAGAATAACAAATAAAAGAAATCAACATATCGACAGACTTTGTATTATTATGCTATCTATATTTATATATTAAGCGTCAGGGGCAGATGTGGTGTCTTGGACTCTTTCCTTTTCTGCCCTTGACGCTTAATAATATTTTTCTTTTCTCTTTGTAACCGTCTTTTCTCTTTTTATTTATTAATTTTTTTAATCTATTTTGTTCTTTTACATTTTTTTTATTATTATTATTATTTTTAATAACGTCAACATCATCTTTATTTTATCTACTTTTTTTTACTTTATTTTAATTTTTTCTAATGTACAATTTTTATCTTTTTCTCATAATATTTTATATTTTTTATTTGTCATAATTTAATAATTATATTAAAATTAATTATAGAAAAAATATCAATAGAAAAATTAATTTTAATATATTTAAATAATAATATTATTTTTATTTGCACACGCAACGAGTGTGCGGCATTTACTAGTTAAATATCAATTATGTATCAGTTCGTTGGCGAAATGACCTAATCAATTAAAATTAAAAAGTAACTACCCAAACTCTCTCAGAACCCTAATATACGTGATTCAAACTCAAGACAAAACAATCAATCAATTGAAGCTTCAATCAGGCGGTGGAGCAGAATTGATTCAGTTCTACGCTGCTGTCAGATTCTCAGATTTGATACGGTTTGTGTTTTTTTCTTTAGATTATATTATATTTCAAATTATTTATCTCTTCCGTATGGAAGTTTTGTCCCTTCCTTATGGAAGTTTAGTTAATTTCTTCATGTTCTTTGTTATTATTTTTTGTGATTCTCTGAGGGAATTTTTTGGTCGAGTTATCTGCTGTAGGCCAAAGTGTTCTTTCAATCCGGATAAAGGCGGTTGCGGAACTTCATCCAGATAAGATCTTCAACTTCAAGGAATCTGTTTCTTTTATTAAACGTGATGCTAATATAATAGCTCACAAATTTATTGGAATTGCGGTTTCGGCCTGCGTTATATTTTCTATTATTTCTTGTATTTTTGTTATTGTTATTGTTCCTCTTGAGTTTTGATATTCAATAATATTCCCCTTTGAGGGGGGTTAAAAAAAAAACTACCCAAATATATTTGTTTGATTGCAATCATTAGGTAAGTTATTAACGGTCAATAAAGGAAGAATTGTCAAATAGTTGTGATTAAAGAACTAACCAATAATTTGTGCATTACTTAATTGTACTTTTCAAATCATAGACTCAAATCCGATCTTACTTTTCACTATACTCAATTAATTAAAATTTTTGTATTTAAATTATCTGTCATAGAACCAACAGGGGTTGTTCAAATGATCGATAAATTCTTTTTTAAAGGCAAGATTCTGAGTTCGAACCATACCAACATTTGTATAAGTTTAAAAAAAAAATTATTATCTGTCATGGAATTTGCTATTATAGAGCAATTGGGTGTTCCCAATTCTATAAAGAAATTTGTATTTCAATGCAATAGTAGTAAATTCGGATGGGTAAAAAAAAAATTCGTCTTTCATTTCTCATATTGATTTTCTTTTTTATTACCTCTTGATCCTGAGAACAAGAGTATGTTCCAACCTGCAAATTAAAAGGAAAAAAAAAATTCCTCAACTTTCTTTCAATACGATTCAAACCCGTAAAGTTAATATAAAAGAAATTTTATAACTCAAAAATATTTTATATTAAGAATAAGAAAAATGTTGTATTAAAGGAGCAATCATAATTGTAATATAATGGTTTTGGCATGTGATGTAGGCCCAAAACACAGTATGTGTCAAGTTTTTATATCATTCAAGTCTCAAGTGAACAGCTTTTATTTATTGTGTTTTTTTTTTCTTTAATGTAGAGAGAGAGAGAGAGGATGTCAAGTCTTAATCATAATGATTAAATAATGGAAAACCGCCAATAACAAAAAAGAATTGTTCTGAAGATATTTTGGGTAAATAGAATTTGTCCTTTCCATCAACCAACTTAAACATTTAAGATGTGTAGGGAATTTTGAGTATAATCCAATTATGAATTAACCATAGGAAAAAATTTACAATTTCCCATTACCAAAAGAATAATTCATAATAACAATAACAAATAAAACACAATACCATACAAATACGGTATCACATACTTTTAAAAGAAAATGTTCGCACATCAGAAGTTAATAAACATTTTTTATAATCTTTGATATATGAATAGTTTTAAAAATATTCTTTTATTATGTCGTATTGTATATTTTTTTTATTAAAATTTAAAAAATAAAATAAAATTTGTACCTCTTTTTTGTATATTGTGTCATATATGTCTATCTCCATGCATCATACTTTATAATCACTATATTTCGAACCGTTCCCTTGTAAAATGAAGACTAAGATATAATAAATGGAACTCTATTTTATTTTAGCAATAACAACTTTTAATGTAATCAATGAATTTGCCAACAGGGGGTTGGCCAAGTGGTTGAGTGTTCTTTCCTAAGGAAAAGACTCAGGTTCGAATCCATATGACCACCTGGGGTGTGTGTGCGGAAAAAAAAATGTAATCAATGAATTTTGGGATTTGGAAATTAAACTTTTCCCTAATTAATTAATAGCGTAATGATAAGTAATTTATTTGTAAAAAAACAAATTTTCTACTATTAGAGATTAGGAATTATTATTAAATTTTCTAATAGCTTATTGATTGCATAATGCACAGGCATGGTTTTTGAACAATAATTTGATTATTGAAGGAATAATATTATCTTACACACATTCTCTGATTGATTGATATCTTAGATTCAGTAACATGTCAATTATTCATGGGAATAACCCCAATCCACCCTGTCCCAACGTGCTTCTAATATAAACACATACAGCAAATGGGTCCAATAAAACATTTTCCCATGTTACAAAATCCTTGTGATCTAAGTTTCTATCTTTTTTTTCTTTTTTCTTTTTTCCCCAAATAAACATTAAAATATTCAATGTCGACTATAATTATTAATTTTTTTATATATATTTTTTAATCTAAGAAGACATATTATAATCGTACCAAATACATACAATTCATAAAATTACAAAAATAAAACTTGGAACACATTATCTCATTTTAACGTTAATATAAGCCAAGAATTCGATGGATTTGCAACATTCTTGACTAAATCTTACTAGATAGTTGATAGTTGAACTCAAATTAGTTTTGGGTACTTTTTATTCAATATTTTTAGGCTAGTGTACGTATTTCATCAAAACTAGGTTGAGTGGACTAAAATATTCATATCAATTAAATCAAATTTTATTTTACACGTCTAAATAATTAAAGGCATTTAAAGAAATAGACACCCACGTATGCATCGTTTTCACGTATAACGTAACTTGATCGTAACCCCCCTTTTTTCCTTTATAATATATATATTTTTTTTTTGCAATTTTATGTGGGTAATCAAGAGGCATCATATGAAAGACCATGATGAAGATAATGATGATGTTGTTGGTGATGATTTTTTCCCCTTTCTTTTCCTTAGAACATGATATCCAACTATCATCGTTAACTAAAAAGCAAATCTCTTCCTAGTTACGTTCCTAGAAATTTGAACATACGGTTAAACTAACATAATATCACCAATTGTAACAATTAGTTTTTTCATTGAAACGTAGAATGACAGGTTAGAAAATTTAAAATTATTTTATATTTAAAACTATCTGAAAGCGAATTACATGACGTTAGAATTAGAATGAATGAGTATTTTTCGATATATCAGCCACACCGTTTTGACTACGAGGACGGTCGATGGATGATCATAAGAAACAAGTGGGGAGTGAGTTGAATCCTAAAGCACGCATGCAATAGGCATTAGCTTTATGGGAATGAGAAGAGTGCTTGTTTAAAAGGGGCATGCATGCGAGTAGTCAATATGCATCCCACCCCTTTGTCACCATCATATGTGCTGTATGTGGGATAACGACACCGTATTAATCACCCATTTCATTTTGCCAGGTCCCTTCCCTTCCTCTCCACTGGCAATCATGTGTTCATTCTTCCCACAATTTCAACTCTGTTTGTTTTCCTCAAGATCTGTAATTTCATGGGATGTTGATTGGTCCTGCCTTAATGAAGAAAGTGACGGTTTGGTTGTCTAGAATGTTGTGCATATTTCTCGGTCCATGACACTTACTAATTTACTCGGGTAATTCACGGTGAGGACATCCGTAAATTTTAACAATATAAATACGTTATGTCTGATTTTAATTTTTAAAGGAAGATATAGAAAACGAGTATATTTTGTTGTTTCTATTTGAAAAAAATTAGGCGCTATTAACACGTTGGAGCGAATTTAATTACTTCTCCATTATAAGTGTTAATGTACACATTGTTGATGATTAATTGAATTGATTAAATTGAAATTGGGGCATAATTTTCTACTGATAATTGAGTGTTTTCGTACTTATAAAAGGTACTTCTCATCAAATGAAATTAAAGAACGCGTGGAATTACTAAGTAGATTAAGATTTCTTTGACTTTCTTGAGTTGTTTGATCTGTTATTAATTATTATTATTATTATTATTATTATTATTATCGTTTTTTCTCTTTTAAGCATAGTTTTTGGGATTGTGGTGGTACTGTAGTAGTAACAATTTCGCCATAATTGATATCTTGAAATATGAGAGCGAATAGACATCCTATTAAACATATATTATTTAAAACAACCACACCTTCGTCAAAGAATTTATAATAATAACAATAATAATATATGTTAGACGATATTCTAATTCAATTAAAATGTTTCATTTTTTTAGCTCCTGCACTCAATAATAATAATAATAATAATAATAATAATAATAATAATCTCCCAACCATATGGATGAGGACATGAGGTCAGTGCTTACCAAAACCATGACATTAATTCATGTCAAACTCAATATTCAATCTATTTCTTATATTTGAAATAATATTTGATGATGACAAGTTTGAAACTATGCTAAAAATAAGTCTGTCTTCACTTTCATTGTCATGAATTTTTCCAATTCTTTTTGACCTAGAAATTAAAAGATTGTTCACACCTGCACTTAAGATGGACCATCTTTACTTTTTTAATAATAGTTGGAGAAAAACTAAAAAGGCCCTTGAGGCTTCCACACCACATGTATGAATTCTTGCTATTGGGCTCTATCCAGCCCAAATATCATCAAGGGTAATGTTTAATCAATTACTAATTTTAGAAAACATATTGTATGAATTAAGTGTATGATTATTATCGAATGTACTAAAAAATATGTTTTCTAAAACATATTTTAGAAAACATGTAATGTACTAAAGAATAATAGATTTTTTAATTTTATAGAATAATATGTATGAATTTTTGTAATGTTTTAAATTATACAATTAACTAGATAATACATAAGATTATATACCGAATTAACTAGAGGTCTCAAATTAGATTATTTTAGCACATACAAGATTATAGGTCTTGTGTTTGATTATTTGAAAACGTGATATCCTGTAAAATTATGTGTTTTACCTAATTCATCTTAAAAGTTAGCTGATGGAGTGAAAATTGTCAAATATTTATTAACTAACACATGATTTTTTTCCCCAAGTTGGACATGTTAACACTCCCACGACCCAAACCCGAATAATTGGGAATATGAAGTCTAATTTGGGACTTGAAATTCATTTCAATCCAATTTTCAATTGATGTACTGATCAGGTGATTGTTGTTAATGGTTTATTATTATTATTAATTAATTAATTAATTAATTTATTTATTTTTTTGAAGACCAGACTCCCGAGGACTACATCAAAAAGAATCCAACGACATTAAATCAAACACAAACAATGGAAAATCGAAAGACCCAATGCAAACCGAAACTGCATTTCTAGCTAATTTGTGGGCTACTTTATTAGCACCACGACGAATAGACGAGAACCAAAACTCTTCAAAGGAAGAGAAGCATATGGCTAAGATGTCCGCCACGAGGTTCCCAACGTCAGACAAATCCGGACCACCATTCTTCAAGCGATCCACCAAATTCGAACAATCCCCTTCCAACACCACCTTCTTCCAACCAAAATCCCGCACCATTTTTGCCACCGAGAGGCTGCGAACGTCTCAGACACCAACGGATCAACTTGGTTGTATTTCCTATCCGTCTCCCACCCACCAGTGGTTATTAATTAGTTCATGATTTATTTATTTTCTCATGCATGAGGAATTCAATTATCTTCAATCGAAAAAATTAACATCTTCATAATTCGAAATCAAATAAATGATTTTTTTTTTGGAAAAAAAAGAGGGAATAGATAAATTAGGAATAATCTTTCTTAGATAATTTTAAACAAAAAGCTGGGATAAGATGGACACCGACTTTGTCGGAACGGCAGAGCGCCACTTGGAAATCCCCAATTTCCAAAAACCTAACTGCCAATGCTGATTTTACCGCCAAAATTTCCAATGCTCTGCTCTCGTCCTCATCTCCACCTGAAACCTCCTCCGAACCCCTACCCGATCGGAATTTCATCCTCCGTTCACTTCCATGTTCCGGCCAAACGAACGGATTTCGTTTCGAGTTACTCTAATCGGAACCTCAGGTTTTTTCCCACACCACGCTCATCGGCGCCGGAGTTTTCGGATTGCGATGTAACGATCAATGCTGAAGATTTCAACGTGGAACTGGGTAGACTACTGGCACTGTTTCCGGAGGAGATGCGGCGGAGGGTGAGCGAGCATCCGGAGCTTCAGGATTTGATTGAGGTGGTCATGGATTTGGGCAGAAAGCCTTTGGCGCGGTTTCCGTCTGGGGATTTCGTCTTGTCGGATCACCCTATTACCATGGAGGATATACAGCAGGCCACTTCGCAGGTGCGTATGCTGATGCTAGTCTCCTCCTTGCGCGTTTTGCTTTTTAGTTCTTAGTTTGATAGAGGGAATTGGCTTGTTGATTGCTGTTGTTTTGATGGTTTGGACGCACCCTGGTTTTTGTGACGGTGTGTGTTTTATGTATCATGAGATCTGGCTTGATGATGAAGCTAGAAATTTCCTTCCGGATTGCTGCTCCTTTTGTTCTCCTTTCGATTTAGTTTGGTTGTATTGTATTCTTAAATTGGTGTTTGTTCGTCCAGACTTTTATGCTAGCAGTTTGCTGCAAAATTACTTATAGGTTCGAATATTGAAGCTAATCAGTACGTTTATTCTCTAATCACTTGGAAAAAAATTGGTCAAGACACGATTACAGTTTCGGTATGATTTGGAATGTGTGGATTTGTATCAGTCAGTTTTTCCTTTTGGATTGAGTTAGTTTAAATTCAATTCCTGGAAACTAAACGGCTGTTATATCATGGTTTTGCAGCACTCTTATATTACTTAGCAATAGTAAGTAAATAAGGTTTGAGATGGCCAGGAAATTGGATTAATATCAAATCCATCAAATGATATGAGAAAACAAAGCCGTAAAAATTTTCCGTTAGATTGAAATCCATAATTTGAATTCTGCCTCCAAAAGATTGTTAATGTGTGTAAAAATTGATGATACATGTCACAGGTGGGGGATTTTGCAGTTGATAATCGTGCGGGAATAAGCAGAACCCTGCACCGCATAAGTGGAATTAGAAATAGGAAAGGTGCAATCATTGGTTTAACTTGCCGTGTTGGTCGTGCGGTGTCTGGAAGCGCCAATTTGTTGCGAGACTTAGTTAAAGACGGAGCTTCCTTGTTACTTATTGGGCCTCCAGGGGTGGGCAAAACCACAATTATCAGGTAAGCATCTGCATATGTATGTGAAAAATGATATAGTTGCTCTTCTCCTATTAAAGAGTGCATCCTCACACAAACTACCTTTAATTGTGAAACATAATGATCAATGCATATATTTTCATTATGTATAGGGTTGTAAGATTTATCGAGTTGATTTGTAAGTCTAGTAAGCTAGCTCAAGTAAAGTTTGACCGACAGTAAAAATAAATGTTTAAAAGAATGCAAGCTGACTCCAAGCCTGCATGTTGTTGTTTAATTCTATTTTACGTTTATTCAATTATCAATGATGACAATGGATGATGATGTATTTGTCAGTGTTTGACAACTGTTATAATTATATTGTCGTACCAGTAAGCATGTCTGTTATGTCCTTGTTTCTTTAAGGGACATTGCTCGTATGCTTGCTAATGAGTATAAAAAGCGTGTAATGATTGTTGACACCTCAAACGAGATAGGCGGTGACGGAGATATCCCTCATGCTGGAATAGGCAATGCTCGCAGGATGCAAGTCCCACATACAGATGTGCAACACAAGGTATGAAAATTGCTTTCATCTCTCTATGACTAAGAAATGAAGCAAATGAGATGCAAAGACATATGTTTCTTCGAAAACAGGTTTAGACGTGGATTGCTTACACCAAAATTCATTTCAACGGGTCTGATAATTCAGTCATGACTGTATCTATCCAGTTGTTTCTTAGATTTAATATAGGTTCTCTTATGATGTCGTAGATTCCAACTATTCAATTTGTTGAATGTTTCAACAAATTGGGAAACATTCAACTTGGAACAAAAAAATAAAAAATAAAAAAAATAAAAGGCATATATCATACATTGCCTATTAGATTGGTAGGTTGGGAATTCAATCGTCTGCATCAATTGTTCACAAAATTCTGCTCTTCATGCTCTGTACGGAGCAGTGTCATGTTACTGGATATTCTCTTTACAAATTAATTATATTTGCAGATGATATGTCTGATTAATTCTTGTAGGTGCTTATAGAAGCAGTTGAAAATCATATGCCACAAGTGATTGTGATAGATGAAATTGGCACAAAGCTTGAAGCCATGGCTGCAAGTACAATTGCACAACGTGGGATTCAGCTAGTTGCAACTGCTCATGGAGTGACCATTGAAAATTTAGTAATGAATCCTGCTTTAGAGATGCTTGTTGGAGGAGTGCAGGTAATTTCCATGTGTAAGAAAGATGTTCAAAACTTGTAATTGACCTCTTTCTTAATCCCATAAATGTGGCTTTCACACATTCTCTGTTTTCTTCATGGTAAAAACCCGATTGAAAGTCATTGGCAATTAATAGTTATCATCCATAAAAAACTGCGGAACTGTATTTGAGCAGTGAGAAATCCAGAAATGTTAAAATCTGGTTAATTTAGCCATAGAGTTTAGGGCTGACATGGCATGAGCTTTTTTTCACCTGGATTCTATCCCATCTCAAAGTAGATAATTCTGCTTGGCATAACGTTTAGCTATAGCGTATAGTTGTCTACAAAAAGATTGCATGCTTGGTTCCCTTTAACTTATAATCTCAAGTCCTACTAGATATTTGCAGAGCCTCGGAGCAATCTTTATTGTGCTTGTCAGTAGAGGGTACTGATTTTTTGAATCGATACTCATATTATCCCTACACTCCCATGGTCAAGAGTTTTCTTATCACTTGAAGTTATTGGCAGCTTTTTTATTTGCCAAATGTCATATTATTTCCACTGTTCCCAGAGTGTGACATTGGGAGATGAAGAGGCAAGTCGGAGAGGTGTTCAGAAAACTGTATTGGAGAGGAAAGGACCATCAACTTTTACCTGCGGTGTGGAAATTATTACAAAGGCACAGTTACGAGTTCATCGTAATTTAGAGGCTACAGTAGATGCTATACTTTCAGGTCCTAATTTTAATTTCTTCTCCTTACCCTTGCAACTTTCTTGAAACCAACATAACTGTTTGCTGTTGTTACCTTTTCCTTGAGTAGGCCGCAACCCAGCTTTTGAGGTTCGGAAGTTAAATCAAGGATCAACATATGAATTTGAGCCAAGATTACTCGTGCATGATTTATCTCAAACAAGCACAAGCAGTGAGATTGAAGATACTACTGAGATGACTGATGGTTCTGCTCAATATGACAATGTTGACCCCAAAGTGAATTCTTTGGAAGATGAGGATGCTCTCTGTATATTTGTTTACGGGGTAAGAACAGTCATCATATATATGACGGTACCTATTTAGTTTGCAATTTTCTGTGAATTGAGTAGCTGAAAACACAAAAATTAATTCCAGATATCAAAGAATATGGCCCTCAGTTTAATATATATTGTTTCAGAAGCCAAGTTTTTTGTTTTTTTCAATATTCTTTTCTCAGGTCAATGATTCGAATTGAAATGGTGGTGTGACATAATGCATAACCTATTAATGATCACCATTCTACTATTTATGCTTACTTCCCGTGTTGAATTATTTGAAGTTTACTATACAGAGATGGTAATGATTAACTCTGTCAATCACCTATTAAGAATATAGAATACTTCATATACCTTGCTTACATTCTCTATCAAGATTGTTGTGTTGGGAAATTAAATGCAAGTAGTGTTATAGATATCAGAGGCAAGTGTCCTTCAAGGGCTGAAACAGTTGAAGATAGCTGATACAGTTGAATTTACTGACAACATAAGTGAAGCGGATGTGATACTAGCATTGCAGTCCAAGCTCAAAAAGAATTCTCGGCTTCAAGGTGCTGCAAGATCACGTGGAGTTCCAACTTATGTATGCAAGGTAACGACTAGGAATAGATCATTTAGCTTTCCCGTTCCTGTTATCTAGCGAACAATAAAATTGAATAAACAGATACCTGATTGGTTAACAAAAATAAATGCAGAAATTTACTGCTTGCTTCATTTTTTATCTAGTAAATATCTATTCGTCATCTTGATAGTGTGAGTGATCGCTTTCCCTTCATTTCTGATGCAGACAAGCTCTTTAAATCAGATAACAAAGGCCATACAAGCTATGATGTCCGACTATGATGATGGTTTTGAGTATTATGAATCAGAAGCTAAGGCAAATGACTCGGAGAAAATTGATGCCTTGGAGGTAATTTCAAATTTCATTTGCTCATGAATTTATTAGTTGTTTTGCCAAGTGCTGGATACCATATGAGTTGTGGGCTTTTTTTTTTTATAACTAATTGACACTAGGAAGAGGGCAAAGATAATTTCAATTTATATTGAAACTGATAGTTGTTGTTAGTCACCATCTGAGCTATGGCATGTTGGCTTTTCTTAAACCTCCTTAATTTGATGGTAGAAATCAACTTTTCCCCTCTCTTCTGGAAGATAGGCGAAATATGGCAGGGTAAGCTGTTGATCAAGATTCTGACTAGAGATTTGGGGCCAATATGATTTTTTTAGGGTCTATCAAGTCAATGACAGTCTTTCTTTGGTAAATGAGCTATAAGATAGCTTACCACTTCAAGGAAATTGTGCAGAAGCTTCCAGCAATCTAATGAATTATTAATAGCATCCTTTTCGTTTTTCTGAAAAACTATGAATGAGATCTTTAACAAAATAAAGCGTTGACTGGAGGTACCATGAGCCATGAATGTGCTCATGAACGGTGGAGGTTCTGTCAAAGAGGAGTAAAATTAATTGTTCCATCATTTACGTATTAGCAAATGCTTTGAGGCTAAGGATATTTCATCATAGCTATACTGTATTTTTGTTTACTTATTATCACCTAAAGTAGGAGATTGCTAGTTACATTATAATTGTATCAGTTTGTTCTCAAAATTTACTCAACAAAGTCTATGTTTCTTATATACCAAGGAGGCAAGAATTGCGATCGAGCAAAGTGTAATTCCAAAAGGGGAGCCTGTAGATTTGCTTCCTAGGCCATCAAATATATTGTTACTTCAGAAGGAGCTCATTCGCAAATACAATCTTAAATCAGAAAGAGTTCCTTCTGATCTTGGTATGTGTCTCCGGATCCTCCCTCAGAATCTAGTGGATGAAGATAGTCCTGATGAGGATGAAGATATTGATATCAGCAACTTTGAAGGCTATAATGGGCTAAATGGTGACATGAATGGGTCTGCCTTTATTGTTGACAGATTACCTCTCCTTCCTGACTAGAATGGAATTACTTTGATCTCGTTTCCTCCTCCATCCAATAAAAATTACAACAAAGCACAGGTATATTTGTATTATCATCTTTTCTTTTCAGTCTGAATAACAATGTCTCGATTTCTGCTTTCTCTTTTTTTACTAGAACACCCGAAATCTGTTGGTTATAACTATCCTTGGCTATTTCTTGAGAACTTTTGAATCTGATAGAAAAGCTTTTCATACAAACTACCTAATCAATTTTCCATTCTTCAATGCATTTGTATATTTTTTTATATTGGATCTCAGAAATTAGATTGTAGGAGTAATAGAACTAAAAACAAATGCACCAACAGCTATAAATGCTAAAGCAACATGTGCAGGTTTGACTGGTTATAACATGTAGTGTTCGTTTCTCATGATGTTAATTTTCTTTCGGTTGTTGATTCTTGCCTTTTAAATGACACCACCTACTCGAAAAACACTTTAAATAAACAAGATAAACATAATTATGGTTTGAGATGCACATTATGGTAAAAAATGGATGGCTTTCTGTGTTCAACAATATGATAGTGCCCCAAATTGAATTTGATATTAGATCATTCAATTATTAACTCATATCTGGTGCTCTTTTCCACTTAGAGCTATATGGAATTTTATAGTGCTTATCCAGACCCAAAGTCAAACCTTTTTGAGGGATAATTAATGCTAATTAAAATTTGAGAAAGGATAACGTTAATTTTGTGTTCTATGAAAGCAACATAATTGCTTATATTTTTTAAGCATAATCTAAACATCCACAGACCTAAAGACGGTCATTTTCACTGACGTTGACCAAAATTGACAAGAAATCATTGTGTTGATTGCATAAAATAATATCCATTTTCTTCGGTTGTTCTAGCATTTTGACTTAGTTGTAGTAGTGTTTTGATAGCTATTCTTACATACCGATCGTCTAACCCAAACATATAATTGGTTTATAATTAATTGAAAGGATGAAGTAAATTGCTCCATTTGAATAACTTCTCGAATTCAGAAGTTCTGACTGGTCGACTTTTTTCCTTTTGTTTTTCTCTTCCTCTCATTTATTTGGATTCGAGCCGCGTCGAACACTAAGATGTTAAACTCTCCCTATCAATGATAGTAGTTTTTCCATGGAGTCGAACGCAAAACCTTTAGTTGAGCTAACATAGTGCGAAACCGCTAAGCTACTTCACTTGGTGGACCTTACCGCCGCACCGATAATTCGGGGGGAGGGCATTTGCGATTTAGATACCTTGATCAGTTGGGCATTATGTTTCCTGTTGAATGCAATGATTTATTTTTCTAGCACCTGGTCTTCTGCTAAACTATTCCCTCATGAATTTAGGCAGTAATTAATGTTGTGAATATATTTGTCATACATTGTGCTATTTGTTTTTTTTTTCATAGTTTTGGTGAAGGCTTTTGTTGTAATTCTGAGGAATTAGGAACACCGAAATATTGCACTCCTCAAATTATTTTCCACTATAGCATAGTACCCTCCAAATAAAGATCAAAGCTATATATATGTCAAGTTGATGCACATTTCGATTCCGATAATTTACCTTTTTAGCTGGTGCAGGAAATGTCAGTGTCCAAATTATTGTCCGTACGAGATTTGCTTGGAAATAACATTTAAGGTATTGAGAAGATGCACTTTCGATTTGTGATCTCCAGTCACTTTAATTAGGAATCCATATTGTTTCATTATATTAATTATAAAGTGATTAATGTATATCTTCATGTATTACTTTTTATATGAATATTGAGTACATAATTGAAATTTTAGTTAAGGTGATTAAAATTTGTCAAGTGACGGTAAGTGTTGCGCATATGAAGTTTTGTTTGGTTTTGCACTTATTTTATGGGTACTACTTTTCTTGTCTAATGTTTGGCTTTTCGTAGAGACCAAAGCGACATGGGCATCAGATCGAAAAACTATATATATCATGTAAGTGTACATTAAGCACTTCCTTGTCAAGAATTTTAATTCCAATATGAAGCACTCATTCTTCCCACAAATCAAATGTCGTTAGAGATTAATTTTAATAATATCTCTTAGTTTATTTTAACAGGTGATTAACTTTTATTGAATCCTCAAAATAATGCATGATCTCTAGCTGGCATCCAATACTTTTTATGCATTCGAATTAATGACTATTTCTCTTTTCTGCATTTAACTGCAACCCCTTACTTATCTTATTTTAAGAAATAGCCATTATCCTTGCCTATATTCTTATGGTCATTATACGGTAGTCGGCACAAATTTTGGCCTTGTTTTAAAGATAATCACTTTCTTGGACTGGAAAATCTGCTTAGGTAGCCATTGCTAAGGTTTTATGAGGTGATTTCTGTATTTGATTATGAAGCAAATACTAGATGAGGAGAAAGATGAGAACCTAGCTAGCTAGGTGACCTAATATATAGTTAGTTATGCCTTTCTGAAGTGTACCCTTCCAATTATCATACCTGAAATTGGAGGGTTTTCTGCAAAAGTATTCATCACATGGAATCTTTCACATTAAATATAACAACAAAGAGATCCTGACCCTTCAGACCCTCGTGGGGGAAGATCTTGGCTCTAGATTATATGGAGAGTAGAACTTTGAATTTCTGGCCAATAATAGGTTTTCACTTTTCATAACATCAGCTCCTGCAAAACGCCAAGTAACTGACTTGGCACTCACTTGTGCTACATGGAATTGGGTGGGAACACGAACGCGACCAAGTTGGATCGGAACTGGTCGGGTTTGGATTGTGTTTGATAATAACACCTAACCGATATTTCTAAGTAATGCATCCATTTCCGAAGGGTCTGTTATCCAACCCGGACCACAACGGGTTTGGTTTTTTGGACCTTTCGCACAATACCCGCGAATCAGATGTCATCCCTATGTGGGAGGAGGGTTTTGGGCAATACAACAAGAATTGAGACTTATCAACATTTTTTATTTGGGGATTTGTGTCCTAGGTTTTCTCTTCATGTACATAAGAGAATCCTAGTATTATCCGAGGAAACAAGTATATTAGCTGTAGATATCCTAGTATTTTTGTCTCTGCTAATGAACTAAATTCATCCACAACCTGTACAGGAGTTAGGAAAGTATTGCCTTTCAGAACCGAAAAGGCGGCAAAATATTACCGCTCGTGGACAAAAAAAGAGAATCGTCTTTGCATCCACGTTGGTTTGAATATTCAGCAATCACTTCTGAGGTCAAAAAGCACAAATAGCAACTTATAGTAAAATATAGTTTTAATTCTGTCCAAGAATTCTGAATTTTCTTTTCATCTTATGAACCCCAAAGTGTTTGTTTTTTTTTTCTTAATATTTGATTGCATGGTATGGCAGACGTGCGCCACTTCATCATAAGTGGAAATCCCTACCATTAACCTAATCACAACATTGTGCAATTGGAGCTCTATAAATTTGCCTCTCATAAACACCCTTCGACCATCACCTACAACTCTTTCAGCTCTTCTCATTGCAATCATATATCCTTAGCTAGTTAATGCCATGACTAGTTTAAAAGTTTGGTTTTGTCTAATTTTAATCACGTTTTCACTTGTTTCTTGTGAATCGCGTTCTTTTCCACCGTTAACAAATCCTGAGAGGCGGGCATTGATCGAAAGAGCCCAAGAGGCGATCGAACAAAGCTTGAAGAGAAAAGACGTTGCACAAAACTGGTACCAGTCGAAAAGGGTTAGTCCCGGGGGCCCGGACCCCAAACACCATTAAAAGCAGGGCGATTTTGTGGTGTTACGTCTCCGGTTACACTCATATATAGCACACGTCACAGTACGTGTAGAAGTCGTCATTTTGGAGAGTTTCTTTTCTTCCCCTGCATTGCATTTCCTAGTCCATTTTTTTATCTTTTTTTGCGAGTTTTAGTTAGGTTGATTGATGATTGCAGTTGGTGATCGTTTGGCTGCGAATAGATGTGAGTTGCTGTCGGTGAATAATTTAAATTATTGTGTAACTTTTCGCTTTTATTGACACTCGCCTTTTAACTTAACCGTTGTACTTCTTCTACTTTTGTTTGTGATGTTTATTTGGTATGGGCGTTGTGTGTATTATTATGGATACTTAATACTTTTATCTTGCAATAGTCCAAAAGGGAGTGCACATTAATGATATAATATGACAAAGGGAGAATAATTTCAAGATTACGTTCTATTTGCTATCACTCTTGTTGATGTTGACTTAATGTGCCAATTTTTAAATTGAGGCTCTTCATCGCTCAGCATCCGACGGGGAAAATTTTAATAAGATTTCGAATTCAACCAATGAACTGGACAAGTATAATATATTTATTATATAATTTTTATAATTTATAAGAATCATTTTATAAGTGTAAAATGGTTTTTTCTCATTATATTAATTTGACCAATATATAATATGTAATATGTAAACAAGGTTATAAGTAGGTATACGATGTGATATGATGAAAAATGCAAATATTTTAAAAAATTTTGAATGCAACACTACGTCCGGCATAACAAAGGTGATCAACCTCACGGGAAAAACTTAGAGACGAGCTAACAAACAAAGTTGATCCAGCTCATGGGGAAAACTTAGAGACGAACTAACGAGCTCACCAATAGATGACAGCTCATGGGGAAACTTAGGGATGATCGAACGAGATCACCAATAGATGACTTATTAAAAGTATCGAACCTATATAAATTCTGAATAATGACTATTTCTCGAAATAAGAAAGATAAGTTTTATTTTCTTTTTTAACACATATCCTTAAGTGGTCAGAAGGTTTTGAATTCGAGTCTTCGAGAACTAACCTTTTAAATCGTTTGGACCAACCCCTGTTGGTTGAGAAAAGATAAGTTAATAAAGAGAAATTAAATTTTGAGGAAAGACAATTTAATAAAGAGAAATTAATTTTGAAAAAAGACTGATTAATTTCCTTTTGTTTCTTATGTTACGTTTGCTTTAATTTACTTATTTTATTAATTGCGTCTTTTATGGAGGGAGTAATTTCCTTTTGCCCGATCTTCATTTTGCAAGTCTGTAATATGTAAAGAGATCTCATTCCTAACAATTTACGTAATAAAAACAATTATTTGTCACCATAAATACAAGCGAATATATATAGATCGATCATGAGTTGGAGGAAGGATTTTTTCTTTTCTTTTTTTTTTATTCTGCAGAAATGTGAGATTGTGACCAACGATGTCGGTTTATTATTATTATTATTTAGCAGTCTAACTATAAATCATTTTTCGTACAGGCGGAAAAAAAAAAGAAAAAGGATTTTTGGTGAAAAAATTTGTGATCGTGATTGAAAGCAACAAGATTGTCGACATGCGAGAAAGAGAGAGATTCCCTTTTATTTGCCAGAAACACATGTTTTGACTTTGAACTGTTACAGTAAATACTAAATAGTGAATCCTTAATTAAAATGAGTAATGTAGGAGATTCACAAATTAAGTTGCATGCTTATTACATCAACAACTTTTTCCAATACATTTGCCTTTTCCCGGCCAGATACATGAATATTTCATCATAAAGTTTCACTCTTCAGTGTAAATATATGGTTGCATATATAATTATCTTATTGGTCCTATCAATATTAATATATATATACATACCAACTTGATTTTATTTTACCTATTTTTTCAACAATTTTCTCTTTTCTTAACCCTCTTCCATTCTGCCGCCTCGCCCTACTCCCACAAAATAATAACAATAATAATTTTGGTGAGATTATATTATAATATTAACATAAGATTTGCATTCCAAATTCATCATCATCATTCCATTAGGCTGATCCATGTTGCGCGCAGACAAGTAGGTGATGAGAAGATGACATGTCCAACTTAATTACCCCAAATTAAATTGTCCATGACTTAGTCACTTTCGATACGTGATTAAAGAAGTTGATGATGATGAGGTTCTATCTTTGAACTTTACACGCACGATTTTACTTTTCAATTGCAGTATATTGACATAACCAATTCCTAAAATTTATCTTGCTTACATGATTCATGAATCTTAGGATTAAATAATATTATTGCAGCTTCATCCTTTTGAATTTTGCACATTAATGCTCATAAAAATGAGAAGGAGACCGCTTCCATTGATACTATAAGGTCTTACCACTTTGCTCCGATTTATGCAAAATTGTAAATAAATAAATAAATAAATTTAGGAGTCCTCTCTTTGCATTTGGAGGGAGTTAATTAATTTCACACATAATTGTAATTAAGTAATCGTGCTCATTACTTTCTCATATAGTTCTAACTTGTGAACTACCAAATTGCATGATTATTAACCCCCTAACTGCTAGGAAATAACCAATAATTCAAAGTTTTGTTTGTAGAGTACTTTGACATAAGAATTTGAGTCATGAAAGATTAAGTTGTTGTGTGGAAATTCCCTCTAACTATTTGGACGTGTGTTTTTAAAAAAAAATTAATGTGCGGAGATTGTCTCATTTGAGGTGGGATGTTATGAAATTTTGGAGTTGGCGGGGGACTCTATTCCGCTCTACTTTGTGTTTGAGTAAGGATGAGAATGAGGTAAAATTTTTGGTTGAGATGCAAAGATTTGAAGTCTTGTGTAAGGCAAAATGAACGGTTAAAAATACCCGTAACAACATATGATTATAAATCAGAGATGAGATAATAGAAATGAATATATATATATATATATATTTATAATTATTTACAATTACTTGCACCTAACCCTTAAAAAAAAAAAAGACTTGCTCGCAAATTTTTTAGAAGGCTTAGGACTTTACATCAAATAGGACAAAGTTGCATGATTTTATAATTTCATAGGGGATAAGTCAACAAATTAAAGTTAGAATTTATTAGGGCGGCAGTGCAATAATCCGAGAATTTGAAGAGTTAATTTAGTTAAGAAGTGGTGGAGGCGGCACCTCCCAATCGACGCCGTGACACCACCACGAATCTTTGTTCCTTTATCCGAAAGTGAAGCTCACTTATTAATCCGACGAGGTTTGCGCCGTCACTAAAAGAGAAAAGTCTAAAAGCTTTATAGGACGGCTAATTGGATAGAGATGATGCCATATTCATATTCATATTCTTTTGCATATATACAATCATCAAAAGTAATCCGTTTTCCTTAGTTGGATCCACTTCTCCACTCACTAATTATTTTTAAGGGAATTAAGGTTGGTTTAATCTTTAATCATTTTTACATTTTATTTCAGCATGCAATATGTGTCTTTATTGTTTCTTAATTTGTACGTGATAGTGTTATCAGTAGGTAGGGATGCTCACGTTCGTCGTATTCTTCTTCAAAACAATGATTCTTGGTCCGAAATTTTTTGACCACTTTGAGAATGTATGTTTAAAAAAAAGGATAATAACTTAGAGATTCGTTTTAATTACACAAAATTTCTCTGAAATTTGAACAATTATAAAACTTCTCCAATATTCGAAGAATTTATATTAGATTGAACTAAAGAAGTATGATGATATATGTTATCTCTAATATTTTATGCATCTCATATCTTATTATCGACACTTATCAATATTTACAAGTTTTTGTACTTTTTCAGGCTTCTGAAAAAGTTTGTGTAATTAGATAAAATCTAATAGTATGCAAGTGTGATTACTTCTAAATTGAAACAAGAAGAAATTATGGGTTAGTGAGAATCATTGAAGGTAAATCAATATATACTTTCGGAGTAAAGATGAGGAAGACAAGAAAATGGGATGCGATAAATACAGAGAATTTTACATTTTTATGAACCACCTCGACTTGGGTAATTCTAGCCCGAGCCTAATTTGGTCAAATCGGTGTAACGAGAGGGCGAGTGTTTTGCACTTGTCGTGTGGTTGGTGGAAAGTTTAGGGAGAGTGACCAATCAAATAGCAAGTGTAATACACTTGCCTTTTTAATTGGTTGGATCCGGCCAAGCCAGGTATGGGCTAGAATTTTCCGCTCGACTTGAACTCATAATTTCAACTAATCGATACTGATCATTCTAAGGTGCTCAAATCAGTCGATATACATTTCCTCGTAGTTGAACAAACCAATTGGCCCTTCAGTAAAATCCAACACTTCGTGCAAGAACGAATTAATCGATTGGCTAACACTTCCTTATTTCGATCAAAGTAAAGGGTTTTTTGTTTCTTCCGAAATCGTGCAATATAATCTCGTAGTTTATGAAAGAGCATTATCAATTATCATGCATATTCCACAAGACGCCAAGAAGCATGCATTAGCACTTCTTGTCCTTTTATAGGTGGAGTAAAGTGTAATTTGTCTCCATCTATTATGTTGCATCTTTTTTCTTTCTGATCTTGTTATCTTCCTGATCATGATGATCAACTAAACAACAACAAATGACTAGATAATTAACTATAAAAACCAGAAAAAACAATGGAGCACCAACATTATTGCTCTTATATGGGATGTTGTGCTGTTATAATAAGAAATGAGGCCTCAGATTACATGAAACTAGCATTATCTTGAAGATTCAGACAAAACCAGCTTTTGAAGTTTGTGGGTTTTAATGTTTTTCTTGTCCTTAGTTCCCTCGGCTTTGTCCTTCTCCAATCATCTTTACATGTATATAAAGAGGAGTATACAGTATGCTTATTCTCAATCTTGAAAGCATAATCCAACATTGTTTCCTCTTACTTTCCTGCTTCAATGGCGAGAATCCTTTTGCTTGGTATGATCATTCTCTCCTTGTGTCTGGCGAGGGCCGGTGCACGTTTCTCGCGTGTGGTTTCTGCTGAGGCTGAGCAACAACGGTCTGATGATGGCCCTAATCAGATGCTGCATAAGTTTTTGGGGGTTGATGAAGCGGACTTGGAAAATTATCGAAGAAGGGCAATGACTTTGGATGCTGGAATAAGAAGAGCGGCGCCCGGAGGGCCGGATCCTCAACACCACTCTAAGTCACCTACATTGTCAAAAATTCTTGTGTAATATACATCAAACAGTTCAGATTGAATCACACGGTGAGTTATTAATACATACTGTGTGGTTAAATTTGAACAGTTTGTTACATATATGGAGTCCAAGACCTTGCTCATATAAGAAATTTTCTCTAGTACGTCGTGTAATGCTATATATAGACAAGAGTTATGCAGTAATGTAGTATTCGCAGTGTTGAGTTTTGGTTATATTCGAGAAAATTGTTGTAGAAACCATTTCTCTTGGGCAGGTGATCATGTAATAATCATGTTCCTCATTATGAAGTATTTAAATGTCTTAATGTTCTTTTGCAACACTTCACAGTGTCACGAAATATGTTTTATTACATCTAAACTCTCGAATAACAATAATTTAAAGTTGGGTAGAAATATCAGAGTTACTATTAGAAAACAAAGGGTGTATGTAAACACCGATGTGATACAACTACAAGTGAATAGAGTAAGAAAAAGGTAAATATAACTTGGAAGATAAAGTACAAAGAAACTTAAAGTGGTTAGCTCACTATAACCGTAAAAATATAAATCGAGTGAGTTAGTCTAATACCTAAAATTGTTAAAATTAAGATTGAACATGTCATGTTCCTATGCTCACAAGCTATGTTTCGAAATCTCAAGTCAATTACAAGCTTAATACTCGAGAACTTTTTGGTCTCTATGTGCATACAAGAAGTCAACAACTAACGTAAAATAGCAAGAATACTTGTTGAGACTTGGTCTTTTTTAAGTAGATGGTTCCAAAGTGACCATTGGACAATTTGTAATTTTGAAGATTTGAATATTTAAATATCACTTTATTCGAACATAAGTCTTTTTTATATATATTTCTTTATTCAATAATTCTATAGAAGATAAAAGCATATATGACCACTCCAAGCCTTTTTATCTCCAAGTCTGGGCAATAACACATTTTTTTAAACATTTCTTGCAATTACTATACTTCTGAGGAACTTTGTAATAAAAGTTAATTTTATCGAATTAAGAGGTATTATGTAATAATATTTGGGAGGATCTAATAGGCCATGTCCAGAAAACTGCAACTTTTAGCTTCTCATAAGAACAGCTTAATCATTATTACAAGGGAAATTTGCTTCTTGCAAATCCAAGGGAGAAATGAAAAATTGATTACAAATTACCACATATATATATATAAACATGGAGGATGGAGCTGCACTAGCACTATAACTAACTCCTGCAATTAGTCTCTGATATATTACATTCTAGTACATAAAACATCAGCAGTCTTCAAACTCATGCTTATACTTGACCATACAAACAACAGAGACTCTTTCATTGATGGCTCCGCCTGTGCTCGAATATCTTCATGTCCGTAGCTCTCCCACAAGAAAAATAAATGAAGTAAATACCATTTTAGAAAGAGGTGTTTTCGGATGCCATCAACAAACAGAGACGGTTGCCTCCCCTTGAGTTTTCCTAACCCACTCCAGAATACCATTACAATCTTCACGTGAAATGAAATGCCTTCAGAAAAAGAAAAAAAAATTAGCACCGCGCAAAATCTTGACTATCTTAAAATGCATGAACATTTTGAGAGTGGAAAACCTATTTTTAGTGCGATAAGATTTTAGTAAGCGAACTTCTTTCAAGTTAGAAATATCCTTCTCCATGCTAAGGGGTCGAGGTACTTGAAGTTGGCCTGTTTGGTCTTCATAGGCATCACATATGAATTTTAGCACATTTTCCTGCCAAATAGATTGAGTTTCAAAGACTGCACTTAATAATAAAAACTTTGTCCGTAATGCTTAAGCGTATAAGAGAGCGAGAATGGCACACCAAGGGTTTTGAGGCATCGATCCACTGGTACATGGGCTCATTTCGGAACCATGTCAATTGTCTTTTTGCAAAATTTCTGAAAAAGTCGTTTTTATCAAAACAATTTCATTAGCCGGGTAATTTTGCAGAATAATGTAGATCAAAAGAATGTTGGAAGGGAAAAGGGACATCACCTAGATGCTTTTTGAAACTCAGAGAGAAATCTAAAGAAGTCTTTAGACGAACTCCACCCATCTTGTTCTCTGGCCAGTAGCAGATAGTCCATAGCCTAAAATTTTGAAGAAAATGTAATGATTGAAAGATACTGAAAGTACAAAACTCCAATTATTTATACTAAATGACAGAAAAACAAAGGGTTTACTTGTCTATAGCCAATAGCTCGGCTTGCAGAATTTGAATTTGGCATAAGGCCCAGATCAAGAAGCCACTTTGCCTCAGACAAAATTCCATCGTCTGCCACAAAAAGGGAAAAAAATGTTATATACTTGTCATTGTGTGTAATTTCCTACAGATGTAAATCTCAGCAAATATTAAAGTATAGCCAACATTCTTTTACCTAAAAGCATGTCTTCGCACCGGTAGTCAATTGATCTATAAAGATCAAGCCTTTGGGTTGAGAGAAAAAAACAATTAAAATCATAGTCCAAATCCTTTGACTTTTCTGCAGTCGAAGATTTTATGTCAGAAGCATCAGCTTCAGTCGATTCAAGCTTTTCTCTGAAAGCATTATATGGCACTTGAAAGGCTGATGGAGGTTCACCACTTGACTGCATAATTTAAACAACCGTGGGATATATAATAAATAATGGTGGACCATCAACCGAAATCAAGAAAAAAAACATAATCTATTTAAAAAACCATGGGATATAATCCAAATGGTCAAGACTCAAGGCTAATCTGAGCAACAAAAAGATGAAATTAGAAGCTTCACACCAATGTAAATGCAAAGTTAGCCTTACAAAAAAGAATTGGTACAAGTCGCTTATTTAACAATTAAATTTGAATAAAAATTCGCATAAATGCTTCATGACTTTTTTGAATTTCCTTTTTTTTTTCCAAAAAAGACAGCTTTTTTGCACACACACACACACAGAGAGCACCTTAAGAATTTCAAGTCTACGGCGCAGTCGGTACCAATCATTTGCAGCTAGAGATTGGGCACCTGGATCACCTGCATTAACCACAAACTGTACAGCAGCATCCCAATCATCAAGCCTATGCAAATCTGCAAGTTCTGAGTGCACTTCAGAGGTAATCTCTGGGGAAGCTTTTGGAACATCAGGTTTTCCATAAATGAACCTTAAAAACCATGAACACGAAACGTCCCTTATTTATTATATTATTGCATGAATATAACTTGATGATGCTACTTAGACAAACAAGAAAATAACAAGGTTAACCAAAAAAACGAGACGTACCAGCGTAAGTACAACCCTGTACCTCCTGTGACTATAGGAACACGACCTCTGCTAAGAATTTCTTCTGTTATTTGCCTTGCATCCTCATAAAATTGTCCAACAGAATAATCTGATTGTTTAGGAAAAACAAAGCAATTTTATACGATGCAGGAGGGGTAAAAAAGTAACAATATATCGAGTATAAGCAAGAAATCTTTATAAAGCTCTATTATAATCTAGCAGCTATTACCTTCAGACGGGTGCAGTATGTCAACCAAATGGTGTGGGATTTCCTTAAAAAAATAAACAGAGAACGAACAATTAGATGCAATTATCCCCATTACAGTTTACCCTCACAACTACAGATTAATGATAACAAATATGCTCAGGGAATTGATAGGATAAAATTCACACAAGAAATAAACTTAATTTCATCGCCGTCGAAACCCTTTGCCTAACAGAGCTATCTCTTTGGTTCTTCATATCAATTGACAATGCTTAAGATGATCAACACCCTAACCTCCAATACAAATTCTTTAAAAACGTGAACAACACAGAAGCATGAATTTGAACTAACTTGTAAAAATTTCCCAAATTCCAAATTAGAAAATCACCTGTCTTTCGCTGATTGAAGGCTTTGCTGACCCAATGTCAAGACCTCTATACACCTGGAGCACACAATCGAACGCCAATAAATTGTCTGAATAATTAGAATAGAAACACCGATACAATTCAAACGAGTATAGAAAGAACTGGTCGAAAAACCTGGACGGAGTCAGCGCTGATGATTTCTCCATTGAAACGTTTGGCTAGTTCCAGCGAAAGCCTGCTTTTTCCAGCTCCTGTAGGGCCGGATATTACCACTACTTTCTGCTTCTTTTTTTCCGGCGCCGCCGAGCAGGAGAAGCGGCGGAGGGAGGAGAACTTGGAAGGGCGGAGTAATGGCGCTTCACCCGCGTACGGCGGTCGGAGGACAATCATGCGGAGGCCCCCAGCTCTTAAGCCGCTTATCATTTCGGTGCAAAAGGGTGATATTGTGTACAATTGCTCGACTCTTAATATCTGGAAATTTTTTGTTTAACAAAAAAAAATCTGGAATTTCTGAAATATCCTTCCCCCTTTTTTTAATTAATATTAATAAATTTGTGTGTATAAATAAAAAAATATTATTATTTAGATATTAAAATTAATTTTCATATTAACATATATTTATTATCAATTTAAACATAATTATTAAGTTATGATAAATAAAAAAATACATATAAGTGAAAAAAAAATCACACATAAAATAAAAGAAAATGAATTAAAATAAACAGTTATGCTCCGATTGGCAGCCGGATGAGCTAGTTTATAAATTATAATTATTTTTTAATTAAGATTAATTAAGAATTAATTATATTTAATTAGGTGATTAATTAATTAAAAAATAGAGATTTTCTAGTTTAGAAAATACTCTACTAAAAAATATTTTCTTCAAATATTTAGCGAAATACTGTTGGAGCCTGCACTCCAAGGTTATGCCCGCGGATAACACTCCTAGGTTATGCCCGGGATATTACGGGAAATCTCTGTCGATTTCACGAGAAATACAAGAGTACTGCTGGAAAAGTGTCGTTGATAGCCATATTTTGTAGTACGGTAATATCGTTACGCTGTCAAAATTAAAATTGCATATTATGATTATATGTTATGTGATTTAGAATTATGTTATCAATGCAGTTATTTTATTAGAGTTATTTTGTCCAAATTGTTCCGCTGTTTATAAAATAATTTTCAAATATTTAGATAACGTGGTTATGGCGAAAAGTTTTAAAATACTGCCACATACATTCACTCTATTTTGGTCTGCCACCCAGCGATAAGTACCATTTAGATATCACGTGACAAAGTACTAAGTTGAGACTGATCGAGTCCAACCTAAACTGCCACAGAGGTCGACCCATATGAGGAAATCGGCGTACAAGAGCATTCATAATCCCAAAACTAAACTGACCTAAGTTTTGTGCCAATTACCGGTCTGATTTGATTTTGAAAATACAGAGCATAGTAGAGGTTAATTAATAAATAATAGCGCGTTTAAAGTCAATAATTAAATCAAAAATTCCATGCTAATATTATATTATAATTATTAATTTTTATTAAATAAGTAAATAATTAAAATAATAAAATATTAAATTAAAAAATAATGATCTATACATTATATTAAGTGAGATACTCATTTGGTGTTATGGACTCTCTTTTTTCTTTTTATTATTTATTTTTTAACATAATTCTAACCCCTTACTTTTACAATTTTCTCATTTTCTGCTTAAACTCTTCTATATTGATGGGACTCAAATTCTTTTTTTTCTATACTTCATATTATTTATTGATCTTTAGTTCCTTTTTTTTTTTCAATTTGATATTAATCTTATTTAATTTATTCATCATAAAATTATAATTATATTAAAAATAATTATAAATTAAATAATAACATTAAACTTTAATTTAATATTTTTTTCACACACATCAAGTGTGGAGGATTGCTAGTTAAAATGAAGAGTGTGATGGACTGATGGGCACGTGGAAGAAAATGAAGAGTGCGTGAAAAATTAAAGAGGCAAACAAAGGAGAGTGGAGCAAAGGGATGCAGAATCTGGGGCGTCGGATTGAATTTTATCGACGGATGTGATGGGAGATGATCATGATCCGCGTGACTGGGTTAGAGCCAATTAGGGATTAGGTTTTACATAAAATTAGATTTGTGGGAAGAAGACCGTGGGCGTCGGATTAGTTTCGCATATGTTATAATTGTCGTTTGGTGATCAGGGGTGGCATATCCCACGATTGCTTGAAGATGCAAGAACGGATGAAGATTATCAGGAAACGTTTGGAAGAGAGTTTTCCGGGTCACCCGCCTATTTTCTGTAAGTGCCTGGGTCCCTAACCCGGCCCAGACCCGGATGGTACGGATGAGTCTGCGTTCCCAACTATTACACTTCCTAATTGACCCAGAAATGATGTATATTTTTTTCCAAATGACGTATATATAATATTACGAAAAATATATAACATTTAGGGATTTAGTTACGTGATCCTTGAGTTTTTATACCACATGTGTGAAAAATGGGAAGTAAACAAACATTTTAATTCTCATTTGGGGAGCAAACCCAAACTTTTTTGAAACTGGAGAGTAAACAAACGCATTTTCAACTAATGGGGAGTTTTCAAAGATTATCCCAATACAAAACATAAATATGAAGAAAAAAAAGATAAAATCACACATAAAATAAAAGAGAATGAATTAAAATAAGGAGAATGAATTAAAATATATGAGGATTTGATTGATCATGATCCATAGAATTGAATTTTATCGACAGTTGTGATGGGAGATGATCATCATCCGCGTAATTGGGGTGGGACCAATCAGGGATTAGGTTTTAGATTTGTGGAAGAAGACCATGGGTCATCGGAATTGATCTTGATTTCAATCATTATGTGTTTGGTATAGACTATCTTGATCTTTGTTTTTGATCGTTTTAATTTCGAATGTAATGATATTGTTCTTTTTTTTCTAACATCTTTTTTTTTGTTTTGTTTTTTTCATTTAGCAAAAAAATGTTACTTAATGATATTTTGGCGTTTTAATAATGCACTACTTTAATTCTTAAGATTTGTAGATACCAAATTTTTCTTAAAATAATAATAATAATAATAAAATTTGACATGCATATCGTTTATATTAGAATGTCATTCATATTTAAAGTATATATGAATAAGAAATGTTCAACGTTTAAAATATTTGTTTAAATAATTTTGATGAATATTTATGTAAATTTAACGTTTTTGTTATATAATTTTTTCATTAAAAAATATTATTATTCCAAACAAACAAAGTTGAAATAAACTTATATAAAATATGTATAAAATTAAGATATAAATATAAAGTGGAATCTCTAATTTTTTATTATACTTTATTGGAACAAATATGCATGAAATATTTATTTTGGTTTATATTTATAGGCAAGATATAAATTTTAATTAACTTATAAATTTTCAAATTGAAAAAAATAAATTTAACTAACATTACAAATATATAATTACACTTTCAATATTATTACAATATACTCCCAAGGTATGATTGAAATTTTCAAAAATAATATTGTTGATATGAGTAAAATAGTTAACACCATCATTGATAGTAAGGGTAATTTATGAGAGAGAGAATGTAAACTTTAAAAAGTATTTGTAATTTCTCAAATCTCAAGAGGAAATCCGTATTTTCGCAATAACTAAGGGGGAGTTCGTAATTATCCATTTTTCTAAAACTGTTATATTTCACTTATTTTTTTTCTCCTCTTTTTTTTCAATATTTTCAAATACCACATGATTGAATCTCATCATTTAGGAGAAGTACTTTTATAATTATTTTCCTGTATTTTAATGTTTTGTTGTCTATATATTCAACCTAGCTAGATAATTTAATTAGGGATGTAAATGAATAATAAACAGGGTGGATGTGCAGTATCTCAATCCGAATCCGTTTAATATATTTGTTATCCGATTTCATATTTGTTATCCGACAAATAATAAAAGGGTTAATTACACCTAGCCCCCAACCTAGATGGGGTAATTACAAGTCATACCCCACTTTTAGATTTAATTACAGAGACTACCCCTCCGAAAAATTGTAATTACACTTAACCCCCATTTTGCTAGGGTTTCGTTAAAAAAAACTTGAAATGTCCCTTATATCCCTAACTTTACCATTAAGTATTTTCTGAAAAAAATTAAGGAAAAATAAAAATGTTGAAATTCCAATTCTACCCCTTACCCTTTGTATATTGTTTGAAAGGAACGCATACTCAAGAAATATCCCGGCATGTTTAAATTAATTATTTTATTTTATAAATATGCATATGATTACATACCTTAAAAAATATATAATTTACTATGATTTTATATAATATTATGTATAGTACAACTATGTGTTTAATAACATGTAATTTCACAATATAACATGGACCATATACCTCCTTTTTAAAATTTTTTTTTTGGGACGTGTACTATATACTTCATACATGAGTGTATGTTCGTTATAATATGTAGATTATAATATATACCTTATATACGTATATATGTATATTCTGACATAAACTTAAAATAAAAAAAATAAATCTGCAACACTAAAAAGAGAAAAACTGAAATACAAATTATGGTGCCCTAATTTCATTCATCTTTAAATTCAAAATTCTCACAGCCACACTTCATTTTCCAGTCTTTTTGTCTTCTCCATTTTTCTTCATTTTGGTTTTCTCCGCGGCTCCACCGCAGCATTTCGAGTTTCGACCGTCTCTACCATTCTCCGCCGCGGTCTAAGCTTTTCAGATCTTTCCATCGCTACCAACAGCCGTGAGATATCTCCGCCCACCACCGCCAAGCTTTATCTCCGCCCACCGCCAACCACCACCGCCTTTGTAAAGTAACCCAATACTCAATCTTCCTCAATCACCATTCTCCTGTTATGTGTCGTCCAGAAGGAGTTCTACTCCAAATTTTTTGTTCTCAGATCTGAATTTTTGTTCTTATTCGGATCGAATTTTTTAATCGGATTATCCGATCCACTATCATACGGATTTGATTAGAACGAATCCGAATCTTAGGATCCGGTACTTGCACATTCCGAATCCGACCCGTTGACAGCCCTAGATTGATGGTTTTGACTTACTTTTTTTTAGGCTTAATTCAATATTGTAGCCTTACTAACTGCCTTTTACGTTAAGAGGGTAAACTGAACAAACTTGAACCAGGAAACAACAATGGCTAATGTTGTGGTTTTTATTTGCCATCACATGGCGGTTATCTCAGGTTCAACTCTATCACATAATGGTTAATGATGCATGTAGCATTTCTCATACAAATTGTTTTCAATTCTTATTTTTGTATTTCAAGGCACGATTTGTCAAAAATGAACTATTAGAAACCATTATAGAGATCTTGGAACTATTAGAAACCATTATAGAGATCTTCGTTTACAAGGGGGCACAAAGCTCATATTTATAGAGCTTTAAAGCTGGAATAGCTAAATCAGGCAAAAGAGCTGCTGCTTCTAAAATGACAGTTGCAAATTTTGATAAAAAAATTACACTCCACCCCTATTTAAAAATGAAAAATTACAAGCTGCCCCCAAGGGTATAATTAGGATAATAAATTTGACCAGAGTCAATAAGGGTAATATCGGATTTTTAGTCACTTTTTTGATGACTTCATCAAAGTTTTGACAAAACCCTAGTAAAATGGGGGTTAAGTGTAATTATAATTTTCTAGAGGGGTGGTCTCTGTAATTAAATCTAAAAGTGGGGTATGACTTGTAATTACCCCATCTAAATTGGGGGTTAAGTGTAATTAACCCTAATTATTATTAACTTAATTTTCATATAAATCTCATTACATCAGTAAGAATAAATATATCTTTTTCGAAAAAAAGCACTACAACAAATATAGTATTTATCCAAATTAGTTACAAAGTTAGTGTATTTTCCTTTTTTTAAATTGGACCGGGTCCAGTATTTGCCCCGCGTAACATTTATGGCATTAGCAATCTGCAATCTTGTCTTTACTCCTTCCTCAGATGAAAAAAATCATAATTTATGTCACCATTATTATAACATTTCTGGAGAGATTAATTCTTGCACCACAGTAATGGTGATGATCAAGAACAATTCTTCCTATTCTTATACAACAACTAGGTTAGTTGCCCGCGCAATGCACGGGTTCTCTATGCCCGTCAATAAATTATTCGTATATACAATAGTAAATAGTTTACATAAATGACCTGTTAAGAAAATAGGATAATGATAAAAACAGTGATAACAATTTTGTCTTTGAATTAAATTGGCCAATACTACGATTCAAAAAAAAATGAGAGAGAAAGAGAGAGAGAGAGAGAGAGAAAGAGAAAGGAGTCCAACAATATTGAATCCGAAAACTTTCCATCCCCTATGTAACGAAAAATGTTCCTATTTGGTAATATACATTTCCTGCACACAGATTAGAGTCCTTATTAGCACACTTCTGATACCCCACTAAGTTTTCCTTTTGTGCCCTATAAGGAAAAAGCATCAACTCTTTTGATGACAATAAGCTTAAGTTTCCTCATTAGCGATAGAGATGTTCCGCTACAGATAATATTTTTT
>JBBMKE010000011.1:12201835-12217632 GCA_037834125.1 Lippia alba | reverse complement strand
GTTAAATAAAATCAAGTTTTCATATATATAAAGTTAAATAAAATCAAGTTATATTATAAATATAATTATTTAAAATATTTTTTTATTAAACGCTTTAAGACGCTCTCGTACTCTCATTTTATAAAATTTTGCAAATTGACGCATTCGCACTCGCATCTGCATCCGCACCCGCCCACGCATCCGCATTATGTGACTTAGTTCTACCCAATCTTTGATTGCGTCCCGGTATCTTATAAGCAAGTCTCCCACTTAAATCTCACGTGAAATTCTCAATTTGAAAAGAAAAACTGAACATTTTTAAAAAACATGTGGAGCTTTTGGAGATTAGGAGTTGGAAAATATTTGAAATTTAAAGTCCTAAAGTCTGAAGTCTAAACCACTAATCCATTCACAAATTATCTTGAAAAATGGCAAAAATTTTTGGATTTAATTATTTGTGCGGAAGGGGAGAACGTGGGCTGCTCACATGATTTTGTAGGCTCCCAATGCAGTGGATCTATTTTAGAGTCAAGATTAAACTTTTGTTTTAGTGCAACGAGATTTTGTACTTAATAATTAGATGCAGTTGACCCTAGACAATGTACATCATCATTCATCAACAAACAAAATTATGCAAAAGTCGGAAGCTTAGTCTTTGGTGTTGGAAAGTTTTCTTTTTTAGATCATATCCACCTCTCTACTTAATTCCTCTAAGTAGAAACCAAATTTCAGTATCATCCGCACTGTGCACTAAATTAAAAGATTGAACTGTCTTTACATAAGCTGATGGATTCGTCTAGTAGCTGCCCGCGTTTCTTCTCCGATGGTTGTGGCGAATCAATGCAGTCAAAACTCGATTCGCCTATGCCATGGATAGGCATGTACGTTGCAGCAGCTTCCGCATTAGTAGCAATTGCTATGGCAGCTGATGTCTTCCATGGATTCATAGACAAAAAATTTTGGCTACCTAGTAAGTATTTTTCGATAATGCTTTTTCTCTGACGGTAATTGCTGTGGCCATGAAGTTGCCCTTCGACCTCACAAATCAGATGTTGGGAGTCAATGAGATACTTGCACGGGTTAGCAGCCTGGCTTTGATGTCAACTGTCATGGCTAACCTCATGACGTATTTAGTTGACATTGGAATTAGTTTTACTTTTACATGTGTGTTAGGAGCAGAGTTCTTGTTCTATATATACATATGTACAGAGATTAACATGCATATCGTTTACTCTTCACTCAATCGACAGGTACCATGGAGAGTAACGACATCATGCTGAACTTAGCAGCTATAGGCACTCTTGTCATTACAATAATTGTAAATGTGTCTATTCACATTTCCCAGATGCTTGACACTGCCGGGAAGGGGTTTAAGAATACTGTAACTTTACAGATATACGCAGAGCAAATTACATGTACTGTTTTCATGTTTATTTTGCTTTTCATGTTGTGTGATTGGGGTTTGGTAGTCCCGTATCTTAGGAGACTTGTCGATACCAAGTACCATCTTTTGAATGAAAAAGCTTCAACTAAACAAGGGAAGTGGGGCGATTTCACTATTGATGGACTGAAAGCAGTGTTAAGAGACTATTGGGTGAATGTTAGAATTGGGAATCCCGAATTTCTGATTGCACGCTCAGAGACATGCGCTGCTTCAGGAGCCATATGTCTGTTGATGGCTCTAACGTTGTTGGAAGCTTGGATTAGAATGCATTTTATGTATGGAGGAGCCAATGTAGGTGCGTCTAATTACGAGTGGTCCATCAATTGGATTCTGATCATTCAAACTATAGGAGTGGGATTAGGCACTGTTGCTCCCGTGTCTAGATGGTTCCTTGCTGCTAAATTGAAGAGCTCAAAGATTCATCAATATTGGTCCGACAAGTTATTTGATTTCGATTTTTTTGGGAAAGATCATATCGAAGGCTGGACAGATGGACCATTATCTTTGAAGATTCAACACCCCAATTACAGAAAAGTTTTAGAAAAAGCAAGATTTTTAGTTGTGGTTTTCTACTTTATAGCTCAGTTTGTGCTTGTTGTAGCCTGCAGGCTACTACTTCTCATTTCAGCTGCTTGTGTAAAAGTAATCTTGTTATGCTTCCCACATGACGAATCGAGCAACAAAATAGATTCCGCTTGTGCTTATCTACTTGGCGAGGATGAATCCACTGCAACTAATGTGGAAGGCGAGGATGAATCCACTGCAACTAATGTGGAAAGCATAAGCAATGAGGTGGAGAAGCTGATCGAGATAGGGAAAAAAAAGCAACAACCCGAGGACCTAATCAAACTTTTGCACCAATCTGTGGACTTTAAAGGCATGAAGGAATTTGCAAACTTTCGTATACAGCGCCCAGATGATGCTTTAAGTTGTTGGTCCCTGTCAATAGTGATCCTTACATGCATTGCTGTTCAAATTCCCAACATCACAGCAGATAAGATTGACGAGTTATTGAGTGGCGTAAGTGAAGGTCTCCGCTTTGTAAATCTTATAGAGAAATCCCTGAACGTAAATTTGGAGAGATTCAGATATAGGATTGGAGCAGAGGACCTCTGGAGTTAGGTTCGGCTTTATCATCACTGCGAATTTTTAAATGTAAAGAGGCAAAGCTATGAGGAAACACTCCATGCATTGGCCAAAATAGCGAAAATTGGAGTATCTGGGTGGATTGATGATGGAACTCTAAAATACTTCACTTTTACATCTTGGCCTTTTGAGATGATGGCAAATCGATCAATTGAATATATCAGTTCTGCAATCATTGAGTCCAACACAGACAATGGTGGGGAAACAGAAGAGCAATTGTTTGAGAGAATATCAGTCATGATATCTGACTTCCTCTCAGCTTGCCTCACCAACCTAGTGCCTCTCATTACTTTCAAGTGTACCAGCAGTGCCATCGAGGAAAGGGAGAAAAATGTTCGCGAAGCAGCTATTCTCCTCGGTGAGACCCAAGTAATTCTTGAAACGCTTGGGAAGCGCAAGCTTCCAGGATTGGATACAGAGAAAGCAGCTCATCTTAACGAGTGGAGGGAATTTATGGAGCAGAATCCAAATTGGATGGAACAGGATAGTGAAAATCCAGCAGCATCTGTTTCAGCAGCAAGTGCAACAATTCCACAATCTAATGAAGAGCGAGTAATTGTGATAGACTGACTAAATGGAATCCTGCCTCATGTTTTCACTTGTCAGAGAACATCATCGGCATTATTATGCAGTTCTGTTCTTAAGCATCCAATGTATTATTAAGATTTAAAGTGTCATGTTGCAATTAATTATTATGTACCCTTCTTATAATGAACGTTGTTACTTAAACTTGTATAATGGTTGAAAGTCTGGGATAGTTTCATTGGCCTATCACCAGGTTTTATCTAATTACGGAAACCTCCCCTGAAATTAAAGAATTTACATTAATATACCTTTGCTTAAGTTTTACCCAAAAAGAAAACAAAAAAACCCTATGCTTAAGTGGCAAATAAATGCAATATTTGATATATAATTGAAAGAATAATATAAGAATCCTCTTTTAACTGAAAATTTTCATTCAGGAAATAAATTCAATTAAACCAATCAAAGCGAAAATCATATTATCGTAATTTATATATATATAGTTAAATCTCACAAGAAATTCTCATTAAAAATAAAAAACGGAACAATTTTCAAAACGTCAAAAAATCTCAAATATTGTCCAACTCCTAATCTCCATCAAAAGCTCAACATGATAAACAAGCTCTAACTAAGCCAAGAACATGTCCTAAAGTCTAACCCACTAATCCCTTCACAAATAATCTTGAAAAATGGCAAGAATCTAAAACCATATATAGATCATACATCACAGAACTATCTTCAACACTTCCCATATCTATTAAAAAAACTTGTGCAATATTTAAAAAAAAAAGTGATTTTTTTTTTTTGAGCTGTCTCCATCAAATTCTAGGCAGAAAAGTTGGTTAGATTACAAGTATACCAAAACTATTATGTCTACACACTAGATTAAATACAAGTCATTGAGACAAATAGAGAAGAAAACCCTAGAGATGACAGATTTAAGAGAACTCTATCTGCATGGTCAAAATATGGTTTACCTGCAAAAACTGCAACAAATCCCTACTTCTCCTTCCTTTCTCTCTTTGGCTTTCTTACAAAAACATCCACAAAACTTATGTTCATCTCACAAGAAACACTTTCAAGTCAAGCCAATGTTAAACCTCCACACCCCTTCAATCCCATTATCTATTCATTCATCCAAAACCTTCATGTACACAAAAAATATAACGAAGGTGGTTGTGTTAGCTCACCCCTTTGCCACCCCCCACAAAGTAAATCTTCTCCCCTTGATCCATTCTTCACCTTCCAGTCATGGAGTTGCCGGTTTCCGGTGACCGGAGAGTATCTTTTAGAATAGAAACCAAGAATTTGTCCTACACTCATCAAAGCCCCTACGATGATCGTTGGCTTAGTTTCCTTTGCACGAGCTCAAAGATATCGCCAAAGTTGATCGTCAAGAATGTGAATCTCGAAGCCAAACCAGGAGAAATCACTGCCATCGCGGGACCTAGTGGGGCCGGAAAAACGACCCTTTTGGAAATTCTTGCCGGAAAAATCCCGCCAAGAAAAATCTCGGGAGAGGTCCTAGTCAATGATCTTCCCATGGATGCTCACACTTTTAGCAGATTTTCAGGTTATGTCACTCAAGATGATGCCTTATTCCCACTTCTAACCGTCGAAGAAACACTAACATATAGCGCACTACTGAGGCGGCGCGAGGGCAAAAGGGTCATTTCACATGTGGTGAAGTCACTAATGAAGCAGCTTGGCCTTGATCACATTGCAGGGTCAAGAGTGGGTCAAGGATCATCAAACCGAGGCATTTCCGGGGGCGAAAGGAGGCGTCTTTCAATCGGGGTTGAATTAGTCCACGATCCAACGGTTCTACTCATAGATGAGCCAACTTCCGGCCTAGATTCATCCTCAGCCCTTCACATCGTATCCCTTTTGAGATCAATGGCTGTAACTCAATACAGAACCATCATCTTGACAATCCATCAACCGGGGTTCAGAATTCTCGAGCTATTCGATAAGCTCGTTTTGCTCTCAAATGGGCTCGTCCTCCATGAGGGCCCGCTCGAGCTTCTCCAGGATAGGCTTAAATTTGCAGGCCATCATATCCCTCCTCATGTCAACGTTCTCGAATTCGCTATCGAAATCACAAACTGCATTGGTGTACAAACTGAAGGTAATCAACAACAACAGCAACAACGACAAAAACAACATCATCTTAGTTCCATCAGTGCTACAAAATCCCAACTTTGCCCCTCCTACACAAACTCCCCCTTTCAAGAAACCTTAATACTAGGTGAAAGGTTCAGCAAGAACATATTCAGAACAAAGGAGCTCTTCGCAACACGAGTACTCCAATCCATCCTAGTCGGCTCCATACTCGGGACGGTTTACATGAACGTCAGCCACGATTCCGGCAAGATTTTCCTCCAAACCCGGCTCGGCTTCTTTGCCTTCAGCCTAAGCTTCCTCCTCTCATCCACCACAGAAGGACTCCCCATTTTCCTCCAAGAGCGAAGAATCTTCATGAGGGAAACACTCAGAGGGGCATACAGAGTCTCATCCTACGTCACAGCAAACACCATCATTTTCCTCCCATTCCTCCTGCTAATCTCCCTGCTATACAGCACCCCGGCTTACTTCCTCGTGGGGCTGCGACGCGACGTCGACGGCTTCCTGTACTTCGCCCTCGTCGTCTGGATGGTTGTCCTCATGTCGAATTCCTTCACATGCTTCTGCTCCGCTTTGGTCCCCAATTTCATCATGGGAACTTCGGTCATCGCGGGGCTGATGGGGTCTTTCTTCCTTTTCTCAGGGTACTTCATTGCGCAGGAGAGCATTCCTTCTTACTGGATCTTCATGCATTATTTGAGTCTGTTTAAGTACCCTTTTGAAAGCTTGATGATAAACGAGTATGGCGGCAAAGGTGGAGGAAAGTGTGTGGAGTATGTCGGGGAAGAATGTGTGCTGCGTGGGGAGGAGTATTTGACGCAGCAGGGTTTGAAGGAGTCGCAGAGGTGGAGCAACTTGGTGGTGATGATGGGGTTTGTGCTTGGATACAGAGTACTCTGTTTTTGCGTTTTGTGGTATAGGAGTTTTAGGACTAGAAAATAAGTTGTTTTGCTCCTCCATAGCTTATAATAATTTTTCTTGATTAAATTTTTTGTTTTTATCAATTTGAGTAGTCAGGGGAATTTGTATTATATATTCATGTTGTTATTTGTTTCTTATTATGTAGTTTGTTGATGGAGTCCCAAATTCTTATATATAAAAAGATTTAATTTTAATATTTTAATGAGGTATTGTTTAATTTTTATAGGAATATGAATATATAAGGATCAAGTATATAATATATTAATATTGGTTTAATATTAGAAATTTACTTTGTTTTTAATATTAATGATTGTGGTCTTACTAGTAATTGGTATAAGCGGTTGGGTCGACTTGTTGCATTTTTGAGCTTGATCTACAAGTGGATTTTATTTGATTTGCAACACTAAAGCACACACTGAAGGTAGAGAATTTAATGGGTATGCTCTATTGATCACTTACCCTAAACTTCCTTTCTTTTTTCCGCCATTTTCAATATTTTAGGACATTAATTGCTCCCTCGTACACAAACTCAAGAAATTGGACGGTTACACATGTCCCATTTCGGGTGCCAATGACGTACAGACCTGTCAAGACCCTCAACATATCGACCTGAAGTTCAATATACGAGATATTGTACCCATAACTGTTGGAGATCGATGAACTCTTTTATAGCTTATTCATTCTTAATCAAAGTCAAGGGTTTGAATTATAACTTTGTATATGGAGCGGTTTTAAATATTTTGGCTAGTTGTCCACTCTATGAGGTACCTACAATTCAACAAATGGACTACTCACTATAATGGACGCTGGATACCCTAATTTAGACTAAAAAAACCTGAGCGTTTTGAGTTCAACATCTGAACTTACGAATGCAAATGAGTCGAGTCGAATCCTTACAAGCATGAAATCAAGCTTTTCCTTTCCTACTCATGGCTCGCAAGCCAAATATGTAATATTACATATATACACTTTAAACTAATGACTTGGTTCGAGCCAAGCCTCATCGGAGTAAAAATGCCTAGGCTCAACGTTTACATCCCTATCCGGACTTGGCCAGCTTGGCCTTGACTTGTGATGGCAAGCTAGCTATCGATCTCATAGTTCAACTTCTAAGGTAGTTCTGACTTCTGAGTGGGTCTAGTAAAACTCAGTTATAGTACCGAGTTGGAGTCTATGATCTACCATGTGCCCCTTCATAGTGTTACACGTGTCCTTCCACGTGACTCGTTATGAATATGTCATGTTATTATTACTTTTTTAAAATTTCAATAGCTTACCGAGAATACTATATATTATATTTATTATAATAATAAACTTTGTCAATACAAATATGTTACATGATATTGTAAATTTTATCTATATGTTAGATGGTATGTATTTGTTCTGATTCATTCAAAAAATGAATTAGGAGGTGACAATTGTGGTCAGCTATTGTAAAATACAGACAGGTTAACAAACTTCATTGAGATATTTTTCTCAATTATACACGAACATCATGATCATGATTCATGGGATCTATTTCGTGCATTAGGAATTATATTTTCTTGAAATAATATTTTTAAAAAGGTATAAACTATGATTCAACGAAAAAAAAATAGAATTATTCTAATTTTCTGAAAAAAAAATGCAAATACTTTCTCTTCCCAAGCACGCATTCGTAATTACCGGGAACTCCTCCAACTGCCACAAGCAACATCCTCTAAACGGCGGCGTTTAGTCTCGCGTAGCCGGTAAAACCCCACTCATCCAATCACCGGCTATTCCGGTACCCCTGTATCTTCTTACCCCCAAATATCTCAATAATATAAATACTCATCTGTCTGTCATTTTGTTAGCATTACAGTTCCCGAGACATCTTCAATCATTCCGCTCGCTGGATTACTGTTCCTTTCCATTCGATCGTTATCTCTACTCCGTAAGAACTTCTTCGATTATCGATTGATTAATTATGTTTATTGAGATGATTATTGCGATCCGATTGTTTTAATCTTTGACTTCACTCTGTGTGCGTGGATTTATGTTCTGTTTGATGATCGTGTTAGTTTGGTGTTGTGGATAACTGTTTTGGATCTGCTTGTTTAGTTTAGCTGATTACATGATGGTTCTGTCAGAATCGCAGTTGCTTTTTGTGTTGTGCGGTTATTTATGTATAGTGATGATTTTGCGCGGTTGTGATTATTTCTAGCTGCAGTTGCGGCGTTTGTGATGTCTGATATAATTGAATGGCTGTGAGCTTCGTTGCTGGAGATTTAGGTTTTCTTGTGTGATCTTGATTGTACTATTTTCTTAAATTTGGGGGTTTTTTTTTGCGAGAATTGTTGGTTCTGCTCTGAATTTATGGAATAAAGTCAAAGTGATACCAAGATCAGGTGGTTCAGAAAGAAGCAACACATCCTTAATTCAACTTCAAATATTCTAGTATCTTTCTTATGATGCCAAATAACATATGGTGTTTAATATTATGATTACCAAATCAATTGAGATAGATCAAGGCATAGCAACTCGTCTTTTAAACTATCTGATGTTTAACAAGTAGCAGACAGATACAGAGAGGGTCACAACATCTTTATCATCACATCACTCTACTGAATTTATACTTTGGACCTACTGAGATGTGGCTTAGCCAAGAAGACAGTTGCTGTAAAAGAATGATATTAACTTTGTGGAATTAGGACTATGTGCATCTGGTTTACAAATTTTGTTGCTTGTAACTTGCTCTTTTATGTTTATGGAGGGAGGTTTTGTAGCTGACTTTCTTAGTTTTGTGGAATTATGTCATGTGGTGCGTGTACTTAAAACTTCAGGCAATTTGATCCGACTAATATTTGTTTCCTATCCATGTGTCACCAACCTTTCTTGTAAATAGGAATTTTTGGGCTGAGACTTCTGCATGGCAGATAATAAAGAAGGCGAGGAAACTGCGCCTAAAGGAAATGAGTGGGAAGTTGTATCACTCACTGCATCAGCATATGCTGCTGCACCAAGTCCCAAACAGTTTGAGTCAAGCCACGATAGTCAAGGTAAGTTTGTTGGAGAGCACAAGGCTGAAACTTCAAGTGCTGTGTTTATGTCTGGCCACTTCGTTTTTCCTCCGAGTCAACATGAGAATTTGCCTCTTGAACCTGAATACAAAGAAAAGGAAAGCGATGACGATGTCTCTAGGTTGATTAAACAGGAAAGTGCTGAGAAAAAATTGAAGGATGAAGAAAGTGTGAGTGTTAAAGGACTGATGTCTGATGAATTTCCTGGAATTCAGATTTTTGATGAAAAGGGTAATGCCTTATCTGTCAGTGGTGCTGGTGCAGACTTCGGAGGAGGTGCGAACTTTGACGAAATAGAGAGTATCTACAGCACTGCAGAGTTTAGTTCATCTCATGGTGAAACGACCATCGGAAAATCTATTAATATGGAGGAAGGTGAAGGGACTGACGAGTCAATTGAAACCCTGGATTCAAACTTACCTGATTTACAGAAGGCTATTGAGGGAGATAAACATGACCTTCCCTGTGAAGCTTGGTGGAAAAGACGGGCTGTTACTCTATATGCCCATGCAAAAGAAGCAAGTACGTTATGGTCTATTTTTATTGCTGCAGCTGTTATGGGGCTTGTAATCGTAGGGCATCGATGGAAGCATGAGAGATGGCACTATGAGGTATTAACTCTTGATTATGCACATCAAATCTTGAATAATTTGCCTAGTGCTTACTTGTTGGCCATAGGTAGATTGCTTTGTATTTATTTTCCAGATGATTATGACGTGGTTATACGGAACTGCCTTACACCCTTGAGCTTGTTCATGATTCACCAATAGATTTTAGTTCAAGATAATGGATTACTATTATGCTTCTACTTTAGTGGCTGAAGTATGTGTGGCTTCTGTTGATCATTCTGGTTCATTTGGGGCCCATGTTTCTTGACAGCTTGCTGCCCCTCATTACATATTTCTAGTCCCTGTGGGTAAAAGCTTGCAGAATACTAGTGTAAATAAAATTTCAGAGAAATGGAGAACTACCAAATGGTTCGAATTTCGATGAAACTATGGCCTATTGAGAAATGTTGCTTATACAGCATTTTTGGATTTTCAATGTTCAAAATTTTTTGATATCATCGGCATGTATCTCATCCCAATCCCATGTAACTGCTTCATCTTCGTCCTGACCTCTTCTGCCCCCCGTATGTAAAAGTTAAGCAAATGATATTTTGAGACTTGTGAACTTTGTTTTGGATTTAGTAACCAAGTAGTCTAGTTTCAAAAGGCTCTGAATACACGTTTCTGTGCATTTTAGCTGGTTGTTGTATATTGACCTAGATCATATCTCTGTCATGTGCAGAGGATGAACAGGATGCTGGGTCCGGTCTCTCGATTTAAAGATGTGATTGTTGGTGGCCACAGGCGTGGTTCGCTTATTGGCGGGAGAATCTCCGGCCAGCTTTAGATGATGACGAAATCTTTTCAAAAGAGTTTTGTGCATGTGATATGCTAGCTTGTTTGGAATTCGACTCTTATCTACTTCTCTTGGCTGATGTTTACGTTTTCTTATAGTCATGCTGTTATCATGATATCTCCTGGGAGTTTGCAAAAAACTTAGGTAATTGAAAATTTGAAAATTGGCTTAATCTTCGCATTGTTCTTGTATGCAATAATATTCTGTCTGTAATGTTTGGTCGTTTGATTCTATTAGTGTTCATATTGAAGCAACTTTGTATAGTTCTCCATCTGTGAGTCTTAACACATAATTGAGGACCATTAGTGGTCCTGCGCTGTGTCTGTGCTGTGAAATGTATTTGAAGTTAACTACACCAAAAATTCTGTGATATACCTAATTAGCACTCAGAATTTTGTGATTTGAAAATTCTCAAAGAAAACCCTGTGATTGTAATAAATTAGCACTCAATTAGCATTTTAAATCCTACAACCGTGGTTGTAGAGTTTTGAGTGTTAACTTTAATACAATCAAAGGATTTTCAGTGCTAATTTATATAATAATAGAGTTTCTTTTAAGAATTTTTAAATCACAAGATTAGGAGTACTAATTAGGCATAATATAAGGGGTATCCATGCAAAAAAGTCTATGTTCTCCTCCATCCGTTCTGTTTCATCCTGTACCAATTCTCTCTCACGGCAAGAGTAGGTCCAAAAACTTCATGTGAAATTGGCCAATTGTTTTTGAAATGTTTAGTATCTTAGTTGGAAATTCTTATATTGATACTTGATAGGGGGTTTTGGGTTTCACATCAAATATTCAACCATCATAATGCACATCATCTTTTGTTTCCAAAATTTACTTAGTTGCCTGGATTGCGTATAGAGCCAACGGAATATATCGAGGCTTGTTGTCCCTCCTGCTTTTGTTTTTGCTTTTAAAGGTGTAGCTATAAATTAAAGTTGCAAAAAGATATTTTTGAATAGTTAAAGTTATAAAATTTCGAAGAGTAGCGAAAATTGTGAGTTTTGGGGATATTCTTTTCCTTTTAAACAAAGAAAAAGTGTACGAATGTTTATAAATTTAAACAGCTTTCATAAAGCTAACCTAAAACTTAGAGAGTTAGTATGTTTATAAGTAATTTTAAATTTCAACATTTTCTTTACATACAAATACACACTGTAATGAGATTCGAATCCGTATTTTATTGTAGTATTGATGTATTGCATTGAGTAACCTACATAAATATTTATCATTTAGTTATTCATATTTCTTCCAAAAAAATCTACATGTTCCAATTTTAAATTCCAACAACAATAATATAAAGGAACTCGATAAATTTTGCATACACCAAGTGAAGAGTTTTTGCTTAATTGCAGGACTCGTCTGTCTTTAATTCAACCATAAGATCCAAATTCGAATCCCTGCAATTACTTGGGATGTGTGTTAAAAAAAAAAAAAAATACCAAATCTTTGCAAGACAAGATAAATGTTCCTCATCAATGCCTTCGTTTCGACGTCTCTTTTCTTCCTAATCTGGTAGAATTGCCAGAACTGGCCTAACATATATAGAAGAACAACCAGAATTCATTACTTCCGTCATCGTACACACGCACACACACACGACACGTGTAACCCCATTGTCGTATCATTGCTCTAAATTCTAATCACTCTTATGCATCTCCCACTCCAAATCTCAGCTCCACTCTTGATTTTCGAACGCGACATGAATTAGCCAACAAGAAAATCCCGCAAATCCTTCGACACCCTAACCAAGAATGTTCACTTCGTAAAACCCATCAACAATCCATTAAAAAGTTTCAACCTTTTCCGGTTTTCCTGGGTTTCTTCGTAGCCGAACAATGCCGTCGTCGCCGAAGCTCGCGTACCCGCGTACCTCTTTCTTCAAGCGCAGATCGACGGCCCAGATCATTTGCTCAGCAATCGTGTTCACAGTATTCGTCGTCGGAGTTATCGCGATTTCGAGAGGTGTGGGCAACAAATGCAAATATTTGAAGCCCTTGTCAGTGTCTGTGACCTGGGATAAATCCAATGGCGATGGTGGTGGTGGTGGTGGTGGTTCAGATGAGGGGCAAAAGCGTCATAAAGTGATGGGGTTCGTGGGTATTCAAACTGGCTTCGGATCTATTGGCCGGAGAAGTGCTTTGCGGCGGACTTGGTTTCCTTCCGATCATGAGGGTCTTCAGCGGTATTTGTTTCTTTACTTTTAGTTTCTGTTTTATGAATTTTGTTGGTTTTTTGAGTTTTGGTAGAAGATTTTTTGCTTGGATTTGTTTCTCTTTATGTTGTTTGGATGTGTTTAAGACTGATTTCCACTTGCTGTGCTGAAATGGTTGTTTTTGTGTTGGTTTAGTGGGTAAAGATTGAATCTTTGATCTAGTTTCTGTTCCTTAATGTTGTTGGTGCTGTTCTCAGATGTTAGGATTGGATATGTGAAGAAGGGTTATGTATTTGTAGTGAATATTATGCTCTGCTACTTGCTCAAAATATATGGAAAGTTGCCTAGGCTTGTTTAATCAAGATTTTTTTGAGTTGTTTTTCCTTGATGACTGTTTTCGGTTCGATCCAACTAGTGTCATCAATTGAATCTTTTGTTATTTTGTGTTATATATTTGTTTATTAATCTCTAGGAATGGAATGCTAGGTTGGAGGAAAGCACTGGTTTAGCTTTCAGATTTGTCATTGGTAGAACACATGATAAATTGAAGATGGCAGCACTTAAGAACGAAATTGCGGAATATGATGACTTCTTGCTGCTGGACATTGAAGAGGAGTACAGTAAGCTCCCATATAAAACGTCAGTTCTAACGCTCTCTATTAATGGATCCCCATTGGATAATCTCGATTATTTTGTCTGAGTTTGTGTTACATTTTTGCAGATTAGCTTTCTTCAAAGCTGCCTATACTCTTTTTGATTCTGAATTCTATGTGAAAGCTGATGATGACATATACTTACGACCAGGTGAGCAGTTATGGAAAGTTAAGTTCTTTTATTTTAATTTAAATACACCGGCTTTACTGGAAAGTTTATGGGGAGTTATTTGTTCTTGGGCAGATCGCCTTTCGTTGCTCCTGGCTAAAGAACGCCCACATTCACAAACATATCTAGGTTGCTTGAAGAAAGGTCCGGTTTTTACTGATCCAAAGCTAAAATGGTTAGTCTTATGGTATATTTGTGTATCATGCAGTTGTATAACTCTGATAATCTACAATCCTTGTGATTTATGAGTATTGAGGACAAAACTCCAGTAGAAAGCATCCAGGAAAAAGCCTTGAAGATTTTGAAACTACCCTTGTATTTTTTATGTACGTTGACCCCGAAAGGGCATTCATTTTCAAACTTTATATGATACAAGTCAGAAGCAAGGGGATGCGAGCAAATTTATGTTTCACTGGGTGATTTATATTCTGTATTTCTATTTTTTATCTATTCATGCACGTTAATCATAACGCAAGTGATTGGGTGCAATTATCTCACTAGTCACATTTATTACCAGAATTTGTTTATTTGTTTGGTATACTTCTACAATTTATGATAAATATCAAATTCGACTTGTGAATTTTAATATGAACATTTATAGTTGTGATTTTATAGAAACTTAATTCTATTTAACTCTTTATAGTTACGCATTTGGTTGACTTTATTTTTTTCAGGTACGAACCTTTGTCAGATTTGCTTGGAAAGGAGTATTTTCTTCATGCTTATGGTCCAATTTATGCTCTTTCCAAAGATGTAGTTAGAAGCTTGGTTGCTTTAAGAAATAACAGGTTATCTTATTTGTTCTTTTAAATTTTTTTTTTTTTTTCAGAAAACATTTCTTAGCACTAAATTTCTTCACACATGATATTCAGTTTCCGGATGTTTAGCAACGAGGATGTTACTATTGGCTCTTGGATGCTCGCAATGAACGTCAATCATGAAGATAATCGAAGGCTGTGTGAACCTGAGTGTACTGACTCATCTATTGCAGTGTGGGATATTCCCAAGTGTTCAGGTATCTATACTCTTGACATTTCAAAACATTATTAGATAATTACACTGACATACCCTGAGAAGTGAGAATTGACACAAAACCTCAAACCCTCCTAAGATTTGATAAATTACAAAAACTTCCCCTGCCATAGACTTTTCATTACATTACTCAATTTTGCCACCAACACTTACTCGTCGCTATCTAAATTTAGAATTACGACTGTAATAGTATGGGAGATTGGCCAAACCCTGGGGTTTGGGCAAAGAAATTTTTTGTAATTTCTCGAACTTGCTGGAAATCTCGTGCAATCAGGCCGGGGGTTGGCCCGGATTTTATTACCTTGTAAAGGTGTAGGTATAGAACCGTTTGGTAATTACAATTTCTGTGTTTTATAGGACTGTGCAATCCTGAGAAGAAAATGTTGGAACTTCACAAAAATGAGGTTTGTTATAAAACCCCGACCCTACCTTCTGAGGACGAATAGCCAGAGAACGATTTGTTGTATTCATAAGGGTTTTGTTGTAATTATTTTTCCACGATGAGAAACACAAATCTTGACAGACAGAGAAACATGGAGTTTTGCATTTTCTGAATGTAGACAGACAGGATAAGGTGAAAATTTCCAGTTATGAGATGTACCAATGTTTTTTCTTACATGTAATAGAACTTCATTCTTTATACTTGTAACATAATTAAGCCATTCTTTAAACATTCTCAATTGCCCCATTATTAAATTAGATTGTTTCTGATAACACGTTTCTCAAACTGTTTTTTAAGTCTCCAACGTGAGCTTCCGATACGAGTGCCCAACACAAGAAGGGTCGTAACATGTGTCCGATGCCAATGTTTTAAATATCGTTTGGACATAGTTTGGGTTCAGGATAATTTCACGGAAATACATTGAGGTTTGGACTAATTATACAGTTTTCTACTTGGTTTGGGGGGAAAAAAATCCCTAACCTATCATGAGACGTGGCTTCAACCTACGCTATTACAATCATGAATTTTAAAATCAAATATAACCAATATAGTATTCATAAAAAATGGAAGGTTGATATAGAAGTCATCATTATCGACTAATATAATTGTTTTTTTAGAAATAAAGGCCTTTCATTTTCTAAAACCTCATAAAAGTTTGTTTGATTGGATCAAATAAATGAAGTTTTCTCATTTTCTTAAATCTCACAAAAAATTGTTTGATTGGATCAAACCTTTGTGCCTAAGCCCCTTGAAATTATTTGA
>JBBMKE010000011.1:12191396-12201735 GCA_037834125.1 Lippia alba | reverse complement strand
TTGAATCTTTTGTTATTTTGTGTTATATATTTGTTTATTAATCTCTAGGAATGGAATGCTAGGTTGGAGGAAAGCACCGGTTTAGCTTTCAGATTTGTAATTGGTAGAACTCATGATAAATCGAAGATGGCAGCACTTAAGAATGAGATTGCAGAATATGATGACTTTTTGCTGCTGGACATTGAAGAGGAGTACAGTAAGCTCCCATACAAAACGTCCGTTCTAACGCTCTCTAGTAATGGATCCCCATTGGATAATCTCGATTATTTTGTCTGAGTTTTGTGTTCTGTTTACGCAGATTAGCTTTCTTCAAAGCTGCGTATGCTCTTTTTGATTCTGAATTCTATGTGAAAGCTGATGACGACATATACTTACGACCAGGTGAGTAGTTTTGGAAAATTAGCTTCTTTGATTTATACTTTATTATTTGCTTTGCTGCAAAGTTTCTAAGGAGTTATTTGTTCATTGACAGATCGCCTTTCGTTGCTTCTGGCTAAAGAACGCCCACATTCGCAAACGTATCTAGGTTGCTTGAAGAAAGGTCTGGTTTTTACTGATCCAAAGCTAAAATGGTTAGTCCTATAGACTATAGTATATTTGTGTATCTTGGTATTTAATATGCAGTTGGAAAACTCTGATAATTAGCGAATGCAACCTTTGTGTGTTATGACCAATGATGACAAAAACTCCTGCAAAAAGCCTCTTGTAAAAACCTTGAAAGTTTTAAAACTCCCCCTGTATGTTACGTGCATTCATGGATGGAGCGGGATTAAATTTTGAGAATTTGAAATTTTATATATATATAATATATATTTTTGGAATATTTATAATTTCCACCCCCTTTATTTTTTATATTTCAATTTTCAACCCCCTTTATATCAAGTCCTGGCTCCGTCTCTGCGTGCATTGGCTGCGAAAGGTCATGCATTGTTTTAAGCTTAAATTGCATTTTTCCCTGCAAAATTTATTTTTATGATTGTCGTCTTTGAAAGAGGGTAAAATACTAAAATTTGAACTTCTCTAAATACAAGTCAAAAGTATGGGACTGCGAGCAAATTTTATGTGTTTGGATGTTTTATATTTATTTTGAAACATTTTATCTCAATGTATTTTATGCACGTGAGTCGTAACAGAAGTGATAGGGTACAGTCGAGTCACATTTACTTACCATCAGAATTTATTTATTTTTCTGATAACTTTCAAAGTCGACATCTGAATTTTACACGAACATTTATAGATGTGAGTTTAAGGAAACTTTATTTTGCTTAACTCTTTATGATTACGTGATTGGTTGCTTGATTTGGTGCAGGTATGAGCCTTTGTCGGATTTGCTTGGGAAGGAGTATTTTCTTCATGCTTATGGTCCAATTTATGCTCTTTCCAAAGACGTTGTTACAAGCTTGGTTGCTTTAAGAAATAACAGGTTACCTTATTTGTTCTTTTAAAATACATTCTTCTTTCAGAAAACATTTCTTAGCACTAAATTTCTTCACACATGATATTCAGTTTCCGGATGTTTAGCAACGAGGATGTTACTATTGGCTCTTGGATGCTCGCAATGAACGTCAATCATGAAGACAATCGCAGGCTGTGTGAAGCCGAGTGTACAGACTCATCTATTGCTGTGTGGGATATTCCCAAGTGTTCAGGTATCTATACTCGACATTTCAAAATATTATTGGATAATTACACTGACATACCCTGAGAAGTGAGAATTGACCTAATTATACAAAAACTCAAACTCTCCTAAGATTTGATTAATTGCAAAAACTTCCCCTGCCATAGAACTTTCATTACATTCCTCACACTTAGTGGTCGCTATCCAAATTTAGAATTACTGACTGTTATAGTATGCCTTGGGCGATTAGCCAAGGAAAGTTTTTGTAATTTCTCAAACTTGCCGGATATCTTGTGCAATCAGACCGGGGATTGGCCCATACTTTATTAACTCGTAAAGCTGTAGCTATAGAACTGTGTGGTAATTACAATGTCTGTGTTTTGTAGGACTGTGCAATCCTGAGAAGAAAATGTTGGAACTTCACAAAAATGAGGTTTGTTCTAAAACCCCGACCCTACCTTCGGAGGACGAATAGCTGGAAAACAATTTGTTGTATTCATAAGGGTTTTGTTGTAATTATTTTTTCACGATGAGAAACACAAATTTTGCCAGAGAAACATGGAATTTTGCATTTTCTGAATGTAGACAGACAAGGTAAGGTGAAATTTTCCAGTTATGAGATGTACCAATGGTTTTTTTTTTTTTACTTGTAATAGAACATTCTTTATACTTGTAACATAATTAAGCCATTCTTTAAACATTCTCAATTGCCCCAATATTAAATTAGACTGTTTCTGATAACAAATTTCCAAACTGTTTTTTAAGTCTCCAACGTGAGCTTCCGATACGAGTATCCAACACAAGAAGGGTTGTAACATCTGTCCGATACCAATGTTTTAAATATCGTTTGGACATAGTTTGAGTTCAGGATGATTTCACGGAAATACATTGAGGTTTGGACTAATTATACAATTTTCTACTTGGTTTGGGGGCAAAAAAAAAAAAAATCCCTAACCTATCAGACGCCTACGCTATTACAATCATGAATCGTGAATTTAAAATCAAATATTAACCAATAGAGTATTCATAAAAAATGAAAGATTGATATGGAAGTCATCATTATCGAGTAATATAATTTTTTTTTAGAAATAAAGGTCTTTCATTTTCTAAAACCTCATAAAAGTTTGTTTGATTGGATCAAATAAATGAAGTTCTCTCATTTTCTTAAATCTCACAAAAAATTGTTTGATTGGATCAAACCTTTGTGCCTAAGCCCCTTGAAATTATTTGATGCATGCGCATATTTTAAGAATTTCTCCAATGTAGGTTGTAAAAATAAATGTGTAGACTTCACTCTCACTACTCTTGCTAAAAAAATAAATAATCATTGCAATGCCATCAAAATGTGATTATAAACTTTTGATTAAATCAAACTCATGTTTGGTCCTGAATCATAGCTGGAAAGAAAAAGGCTCAAAATCAATGAGGATGTCTGCAAGTTGGTTGATGAGTGCCAATCAAGAAAACTGCAAAACATAAGTGGTTCATTCGATTCGGCCGACGGAAATGGATTATAAAGCTTAATATAATATAAAATAAAGTAGGTCAATGCATACTAACTTAATAAAATATAGAGTATGACTGAATCCATGATTTTCACACTGTAACATATTAATTAATGTTTGTCTGCCTTAATACATAATTTAATTCACCTCAAATACAGAATTTTATTTTTATTTTTTTTTTGGAAATAGAAAAAAGGACAGTGTGCTTATTTTAATGATGGGCTTCAACTGAAGTAGGCTGAGGATAAGCCCAACAAGTGAAAGTCTTGGGTTAGGGTAGGTGATGGGCCTCCATTGTTGGTCTCCACATAAAAGTTGAATTGCTAAATAATTTATTCTCTCTTTCAAAAATTGATGGAACCCAAAAACCAGCAATAATCGTTGATTACCACCAAAATATTGTAGTTTAATTAGAAGTCTGAATCTTCGTGTTTCTAGAAATATAGTATAGATTAATAGTGAAATATTTATATTTAAGTGATTCGATTCAATTCATATATAAATAATTGAGTATAAAAGCAAGCAAGTGATGAAATAGTAAAAAAAAAATTGTTGGACATATGCATTGGTATTCTCATTTAATTATTGGAGGATTATCTCCGGACTGTACGTAAGTGGTGCAGTGCACCGCACCGCGTGTGAGCCTTTTAGTCCACCTCACATTAAATAAATTAATAATTCACTTAGTATCTTAGTTAATATAGCTGATCATACTAGTTTATTAATTTAATGCGGGACAAATATAGTTTTACGAACACCCTTTCATATGTTTCTTTGATATTCAATACCAATGAATACGTCGATATTACAATTCTAGAAAAAATGAGATAGTACTAGAAAGTTGAGGATGACTCGTGACTGTGGTCAATTATAGATACCCATGATTATGGACCTAATCCCCAAAAATGGGCGATCGCTATGATTCAACAGTCAATACTCATGCCCAATTCTGCCTGAGACTTCTGATGCACCTGATGCTCAAATTATCTTACTTAAATACAAATGTATAGAGATAAAGCATGATATATATATATTTTTAATAAATTTATTATGTAAGAATTATCAAACATAATTTAATGTCTCTACAATGAAAGATGAAAAAAAAAATTGAAAAACTTTCGTACATCACCGTCCTAAAATTTAACTTCCCCGATTAACTTGTCCACAAAAAATCGATCAATGTTTAAATAATTATACTATCAATATACATTATTTTGATAATTTAAGTTCATGCATTGACAATGTATACATCTTTTTGGGTTTGTGAATAGTGATAAACATCGGCATGTCCACATCAAAAATGGTCTTCTGGGCCATACCCAATGGGCTTCACGTGGCTTAATCAGAATAATAAGCCCACTTCTCAAGAAGTCTGAATTATTTCTGAACTCCGAGGAATTCAATGTTTTACAGATACTGTAGCCGCTACGTACAACTTATGATTTGATGGCATTGCAGAGAAAACACACATACAGCTATTTCTTCAATTATTTTGCCACGCCTTTAAGTTCTGCATGCACTTATTTAATGGAAAATTTAAAATTTTTCGAGGATAATAATTTTTAACATTCTGTATTATAGTCATTTTTACACTTTGTATCCCGAACTATAAAACGTCTGCGTTTACATTCTAAACTATTGTTTTGTAACAAATTGCAACCTAGTTCCAATGGATGTCTGACACGTACCCCAAATTTCTGTCACATGTCACATGATGAGTGAAACCAGTTTGCAATTTGTTACAAAACAATAATTTAGGATGCAAATACAGACGTTTCATAGTTCGGGATGTAAAGTGTAAAAACGACTATAGTACAAGATATTAAAAATTATTATCCCATTTATCAATACAAAGAAATACTTCTCTTCTCATCTTGCTTCCATATACATCAAATTAAGCAAACCTCTAGTGCAAGGAATCTAAATAGAAACAAGCACAAAGAAACAAATTTTCATATACTATGAACTTACTAAATCAGTAAAATCAATTCAACCGATGATCGCTGAATGACTGACTTAGTAGGATTGGTAAAATCCTCGTAACTAAATTAGTTAATTGATCGATTACATCGCAGCAGACCATTATATCAGAACCCAATAGCAAATAGATTCTTTTATCTTGATTCAAGGAGTTTCAACGTAGTTGCTAATATTGATAATTGTATTTGAAATTATGTTTTTAGCAGCGGAATAAACACCTTACAAGCTAAATTAAGATTCCAATACTTGATCACAATTTTTAAGAAATTGATTGAGCATATTTTTATTTAATCAATTGTAGCAATATATCATTATATAAACTATCTTAGTTCTGCAATATATAATTTGTTGTTAAAATTGTTTAAGTTGTTATAATGGAACCTCCACCTAATTTGTGTTTAAACATATGATTATTTACTCTTGCACATGAACCACATGTCTCATTAGACGACATGTGGTATCCACAATCCATGTTCCATCTAATACAATGCTTTCACATTAATAATCATAATGATAAAAAAGGAACCTAACCTTTTCGAGAATATTAGAAAAGACTTCTAAAATGTTAAAACTCTTGGAATTTTTATAATTAATTCAAAAGTCTCTTATGGCCCAATCATATTTGGTGAATTCTTGCAAGGAAAGAAAGAGGAAATGATTTGTAAATATATACGTACGATTATGATTGATTTATTAATGGACCCCTAAACCTTGTATGTCCCATCATTATTGAAATAGTTGCATAAATTATAATCATCACATGACCATGTATTTTGAAGGGTCCCAATTGAGTAATGGCTGCAAGAAAAGGCGGGCAATTGGTTGGTGGGAATATGTTGGGCTGGGGACTAAATTGTTAATAATGGAAAATTCGAGGGGCCAATTGTCATTTTCCCAAATTCTAGGTCATATATGTCTAAATGGTGTATATATGAGTTTTGGCGAATTTTTAATAAGAATGGGTGACCTTTGCCAATTTGAGCTTTCCTCCCATGAGATGAGACATTCTTCTTCAATGAGAATATAATTAGAATGTTTGTTTGATTCCATACATATATATCAAAAACTATAGTTACTAAACTAAGACGAACCCACAACAAGACTTGTTGATTTAATTAATCGAATATCAATCTCGAATTCGAGTTCTTGAAACTATCGTTATGTACGGATTTTGAAAAGTTTCGTGTACAACCACACAAAATCATATATATCTTGTCAAGATTCTTATCTTTTCTCTCGTCCATATTTACCAGTGAAATGATTGAATTGAGGAATGAATGTTGCCCATTCCCTGTAATTCACAAATCTTGATTATGATCAATTATTAGAAGATAGAACTGTGTATGATCAGTACAGAAGAAACTTTTGCAACAATGAAGTCCACATTTGTCTCCAATTTCCACGTGACCATCGCCTGCTTTTGCAGTCCCATTTTATCCACTAAATTAAACCTGCCAATAGGGTTTCACCATTTTTACTGCAGATTAAAACACCACAAAGTGCCATTACCATGCATGCACGAAACCGATAACGCTGTAATAAATTAAGGAAAAAGACAAATAATTAATTACCTCGTCTTCTTCTGCAAATAATACACACACTTAAGTGTGTATTTATGACCGTATATACGTATAATATTTGTATTCTCTCTCTCATTCATGTGCAGAACATGGTGGGATTCTGAGACCATGATTGTTGGGTCTGCAGAAATCCTTAAAATTTTTATATAAAATCCGTACTCTGATGTTTGGGACTTCGAGACATTCTTATGTTGCAGTGGTTCCTTCACATGCCGTTTTTGAAGAGATTAATACGCTTTTATTACGCGCCTTTTCCGTATACCTTTAATTTATTAATTCTTTTGTGTTAACCTAATTAATACAAGATTAGAAGGGCTGGTATTTGGTGGTTCAGAATCTGTGGGCGGATTAAGCTTAAATAAGTGTTGATTAAGAGCCTTTAACCGGGAAGGAAAGTGGTTGGAAAAAGAGGAAACAAGCTTTTTACATACAACCTGGGCTTAACTATAGGATTAACAGAGGACCCATTTGCATAATGCACTACTAATTATTGACGATAATTACTTTTTACGTCTCATTTTATATATATATATTATTTCATATGGTTCGAGGATCGTTTTTAAGAAACATACTTTGAATTCCTAACCTCTTAATAAATTAGATAAATTCCACCATTTGGAATCTTATTCCACGTATATATAGGAAATGTAATGATTTTAATGGGAAAACGGGAATATGAATCTACAATCTTAAGGTTACAAAAGCTTTCTCCTTACTATTAGTTAAGGACTAGTCGGTAATAATCAGATATTTACATATATATATAATTAGTGACAAATTGAAATTTAATTATTACTTTATGTCATGGAAAATATAGCATTAAATAGTTTGCGAAAGTTAATATTCGTATAGTATGTAGCACGTGAAACAAAACAATTCCATTAAATGCCATTAATTCATTTGTGTTGATGAAGAATAGAATGTGATCGCCACATGACATTAAATATATATGCAGTACTCATCTCATCATCGGCTACTACAGATATATAGATGAAACCATATATATATTTGTTTAGACTTTAGATTCATTTCATTATGAAAGCCATTTATTTTCCCCCAAAATTAAATAAATATATAGAATTCAATGGATTAATAAATACTACTTTAGACTTTTACCTTGCCCATCATCTGTCAATTCTTGCATACTATCATATCATCCGCATTATTGATTGATGTGTGATGAGATGCAACTCAAGAATGAGGCTGGGTCGACATTAACCATTTAGTGAGAGTCTGAGATTGCGTATTTGGGATACTAATTAAATTCTTCAAATAAAAATTTAGAGTTCAATTTCTAACTAGATTTGTGAACGGAAAAAGTGGATCGGTAGGATCTTTCTTATATTTAACTTATACGGTATCCAAGCTCGAAAAATAATCTGATGATGGGCCGTTCGGTCGGATGATTGTGATTGGGGTGATCTATATATATATATATTCACCTAAGAGGCTGCTTTTCATATAATTAGAATGATAATTACATTTATTAGAAAGATGTCTAATTCATGAGTAATCAAGAAGTGAAACTGTGGAAGAGACCTAACTTATGTCAAAAACCATTACCCTTGGCCATTTCTTCATTTCTTTAATTGTGGAGAATGAATTATATATACCAAAATTTATTATTTGGAGAAAATAAATTACATCAGAATTACACCATCCGGATCCATTGTTTATGTACTATTTTTCAAACGTCACTTAGTTTTCAAATTATAAACATTTTAAAGGATAGGATGAGACTAATAATTCATCTAATAATCATCAAAGCTTAAAGTGCATATACATCTCAGCACCACAGTCTATAATATGCCTTGTTATAGATATACCATCATTAATTTAGTGAAATCCATCATACATAAACTTGTAACATAATATCCGGTGGGTGATGCTCCTTCTTTTTTGGCCAAAATTTAATTATGAGATATGTAATTAATTCGGTATAAGATCGAATTGTTAAGTGTGTTTGCAGAGTTGATTAAGAAATAATTCACTTCGTAAGTGACTAATTTAGAAAGGTTTGAATTGGGCAAAATTTTGGCGGCATTGCTAACTTGTATGGATTCTAATCATATTAATTATTATTAATCATAAATAGAAGTCCCATCTTAATTATTTTTAATTACTTCCCACATCGCCTACATCATGTTCTCTCCAATCTCCAACATACACATCGAAATCGAAACCTTTTGCTAAATTTAAGACCTTTCTATCCACAAAATATACGTCATCTACCGACCTTCACATTTTTTATTTAGGGTTTCTTCAACCCCAATGAATGTGAACATGCAAATCCACATTAGTTTATTTGCTAATTAGAATTCGAATTTTGTGCAGAATATTATTTTATTTTTTAAACGTATTCTATATTTTATTGATCTTTATTAAGACTGATATTCGTCATTTATTGGATAATTAATCTTTATTGTAGTTAGTTGCTTTGGATATTGAAAAATAATTAGGGTGACCGAAATTTGAAATTTGTTTATTATTTAAATAAATTAGGTTTTCTTCGGGTTATGTGCATCTCAATTTGAACTTCCCCTAGAAGATGTACTTCTTAAAGTCCGAATATTCTGTGATATACTTGAGTTCTAGGCAAACTTCTGGTCCCTTTTTAAGTATGTTCTCTGTTCAATTTTGGTTGCATATATAGATGCTGATTTAATTTACTTTAACCCTATAAATAGGTAATTTTAAGAAAGTTTTATCTTGTTTTTCATGTTTGGTCATGTCTTTTTACTATATCTAACCGTGTATTAGCGACAGTACATGCTCGATTCAACTCACTTAAGAAATTAGTTGATCATAAGGTAAGAGTTGTCAAATATTTATTAATTAGTACATAATTTGGTTTGTATTTAATGTGAAACATATTAACATTATTTATCGCAGTTAATTTGTTAACATATTTGATGGCCATATACTCTTATTAATAAATTTTAGAAAAGTTTAATATATAGCAGAATATATGCAAATCACGTGTGAATGGTGGTAAAAGATAGTGATCGAAGTTTTTTACACGAATGAATGTGATAATTAACTAAGTTAAGACTAGACGTGTTAGTTAACTTAGAAGTATTTATAATACTAATATTCGAATGAGGATACACTTACATGGCCAATATGAAATTGACCACATTTTCATAAGCATACCACATAATTGCAGAAATTTAAACGAACTTATATAAAAACATATTAATAAAAGATTGAGTAAAGATTATTACGAAGATGTAACAATTTGGAAATTACTTCAAAATAGTTAATTAATTGTTAAACAATGTTACGAAACGTAAATTTGTTTCAGTATTGTGATGATTTTTTCCACATTTTCTCATTATTTCTTTTTTCTTAATTTATTTTATTTTATACTTTTTTTTGGTGGAAAATTTGTTTTATTTTATACGTCAGAACACAATTTAATTTACCGACAGCAGGGTTGACTATTGCTCCCCCAACTCAGTCACAAACAATGAAGTAAATTGTCTTTTTGCTCTCAAAGTCGTAGTTGAATTCTTCCGTATTATTAACATAACAATTACGTATTATTTTTAAATATATTTCTTTTGTACGTACCAGTTATATACCATATGGATAATCGGGTCGTAATTAATTTAATCTTCACTTATAAATAATTAAGAAATACCTTTAAAAATATA
>JBBMKE010000011.1:12176408-12187278 GCA_037834125.1 Lippia alba | reverse complement strand
TATTGACACGTCCAGAATGCAGCTTTGTTTGTAACCCATTCATTTACATGCATCAATAATATTTCATCCATAACCAATATTTACGAATAAGATAGACCATAGCAGTATTCATGGCGGTCGACTCTTAACATCAACTGCGGGCCGCACACCCCTGGCCTGCACAATCCCAACGAATAATTTTAATCTAAATTTAATTCGATCGAATCAGTATAACGAGAAGATAAATAGATGAAACAGAAAAAACAAATCAAATCGTAATATAGTGACTTGTTATTATAATTTGTTGTGTTCGACGAGAGCCAATTCTAGGTTAGACTTTTATAGAAAATTTTACTTCACACCTAGTTTGATCCAAATCAATTAATTAAAAAGATAAATATATTATATTTATTATTTAATTGATAATTTTCTCTAAATTATTTACAAACCACACAACAAATATAAAATACTCATCCCTTCAAATTACACTCTCCTTTTACAAAATTCATTTTTCATCGAACTTTTATTGTAGGGATTTTTAAGGCCATATAAATCGAAAAAACTACATAATTACATAATATTTGCCTAAAAAGAAAAATTACAAATCCTTTCTTTAGGGATTTTTATTCTGGGGAATTTATAAGCGAAGCGATCATTGTATTAGAATTTAGGCCTATTTATAACTGGAGTAATCATTTTACTTCCAAATTATTCAAAAATTTAATTCAAAAAAGTTTAAGCTCCAGAATTATGTAAATCAGGTGTTTTGACTTTTGATCAATAACAATAAGCTTCTCATGCATGATTTTCGTATTAGTAAGTTGAAAATAAAATGATCGGTTCTTATATATATATTTATTTGAAGAACTCTAGAGAAACTAGATAATTGGTCATTTTTCAAAATCCATATTAATATTAGAAACTGGAATTAGGCGATATATAATAAAGTACAGATGTAAGCTTTTGTTTTTTCAATCAAATAAAAAATAATAAGAAGAAGTTTATGAATTAAATGTATGGTGCCACGCGTAATCTAGACGCGTGCTGAATCGGTCAATGTGCTAACAATTAATATGTATGCAATTCTCATTTATTACAAACCCATTGTTTCATGTTATATTGATCAAAGGAGTGCGTGCCCTAAGATCTAAATCAAATCCAACTAACTTATGTGATTTAAATTGTTTTCTTATAGTTTTTGCTTCCCTTGGACGTGCAAATTTGTGTTACAAAACAAATTACAATTCAAAAGTTCTGAAATATTTTGTACAAATTTCACATTTAATAAGTCAAATTAAAGACATATTCCTCTCATTTCTTAGAAAGAAAAAGTAGTTAAAATTTGATGTAAATATGTTATTACAATGTATGTTCGAGAAATCGGATTATCTCCATCCATATCTATTTTTAAATATACACAAAATAAAAGTATTCAGTGTATAACTAAGTTTTACGTAAGTATAATTGATTGAGTTTGACTCTTTCAATTAGATTTTTCCGATAAAATTACAACAATCTTGACTTGCCGTTATAAGAAAGTTTACTAGGAATATATTTTCAAAATCTAACTAACCATCATAATTTACAATAAACTTTGTCGCACGTGGCTTCATTACACGTTATCTCAATCTTCCATCATACTTCAGTTTTCAATATAAAAGATTTCACTAATCCGCGAACTCGATTATTGTTATAATAAATAATTAAAAATAAATATAAAATTAGTTAAAAAAGCAAAGAAGCTACAAAAATTGTACCTATTCTTCCTTTCAAGACAAGTTTTTTCAAGATGCCTTTTTGACAAAATGGGACACTAAAAAGCACTTAATAGTGGTGAAAAAAACACCTTACACTCCACTCTACCTCTTCCAAAAAGTCACATTAACAATTTTGATCATTTTTATCTACATCATATAATACCAAAACTACCCCCAGAGTACCAAAATAAATAAAACTTCTAATTAAAAGAAAAGGATCCTATATAGTGTCACAGCCCATGAATGAGAGTGGGTAAAGTTGTGCACAATATTTAACCAAAAAAACTAAAAAATAAATAATAATGGAGTGTGACAAATAATAGTAGCAATAATGTTTAGAAAGAGAGAAAAAATAATTAAATAAAAAGAAAAGGAGTGGGGAAGAGTAGGAGTAAATGGAGTGATAGAGAGAAGAGAAACCTTGTCTCGTGAAGCAGCAGGTAATAAGCCTAAGAAATTAATAATAAAACCAAAACTATAATAATTTTTTTTTATAATAATAAATATAAATAAAACCTCATTTCTTTCCCCTTCCCTTCTTCTCCTCTTCCCTTTCTCTCACTTCCATTTCTCCATTTTCCCTCTGTAAAACCCCTTCGTTTTCTCTCTCTCTCTCTCTTTCTCTAAGAAGAAGAAGAAGAAGATCAACATTCACATTCATTCTTCAACTCCTTTTAAATTCACGAGATCCCCATCCGTTTCTCTCTTTTCCCCTCCCCCAAACCCCCCTTTCATGCTTCTTTCTCTCTCCTTCGCCATTGTTCGCATTGCTGAGAAATACATTCATCTCGGGGGAATTGGAAACGGGACTGTGATACGTTTTGGGGAGTGAAAAAGGATATAAAGAAGGAAGAAAGGGAGAGGGGGACTGACTTGGAGCGGTGTTTGTTCGTGAGGGAGAAGAGAAAATGTCGTCGCAGTCGGGGAAAACTAAACCCGAGTTAGGTCTCGAATCGCTCGCGGATCGGTTGAGAAACACCGTAACCTGCGATGAAGATGGTAACGTCAACAAACCCGACTTCCGAGAACTTGATCTGGGCTCGCCCGTTTCGCCGCTGCGAACCCGGACCGGCGGCGGAATCACCACCACTACCACCACCACCAGTAGCAGCTCCAGTTCATCCGGATCGGTTTCCGGCCGACACTCCCTCGGAGCCATTTCGAATCTACCCAGAAAATCCGATTCAAATCCCAACAGCCATTCGGGAGAACTTTCCGTCGAGAGTTCGCCTCCGGCGGCGGTTCGAAACCTCAAGCCGGGTCAAACCCGGTCCGATCCCGGCGGGTCGCACTACTCCTCCCCTTCCGGTTCCGTCACATCCCCAGCCCTAAATGTGCTTCCGACCGGCAACATTTGCCCCTCTGGCCGGATTCTGAAGACCGGTATGACGAATCGGTCGACGAAAACCGATGTTTTGGGGTCTGGGTCGGTGAATTATGGCCATGGTAGTATAATGCGGGGAGGTCTTGCATCTAAACCGGGTTTAGATAGTGGACCCGTGAATCATTCTAGAGGATTAATGGTCGGTGGGGAGTCTGGGAAGAGAATGGGACTTTGTAGTAATAGTGATCCGGAAGAGCTGAAGAAAATGGGGAATGATAATTACAGAAAGGGTAATTTTACTGAAGCTTTGAGGCTTTATGATAAGGCGATTGCGGTGTCGCCGGGTAATGCTGCATTCCATTTCAACCGGGCTGCGGCTTTGATGGGGTTGAAGCGTTTGGTGGAGGCGGCGAGGGAATGTGAGGAGGCCATTAGGTTGGATCCGGGTTATGTGAGGGCGCACCATCGGTTAGGATCTCTGCTTATTAGGTGAGTTTTTGTGGATAAAGTTGGAATCTTGATTGATTTTCTGTAATGAAATGTGGGAAACTGGAAAGCTTGATTCTTGTGGTGGGTTATGGGATTTGTTGGTTTGCTTACTATTGTAGGATTTCAGATGGTGCAATGTGGTATGTTTTAGGAAGTAATGATTCTGATCCGCGTTGGTGGAATTCGTTTCTTGATTTTTGTTACTATTGTCTTTAGCTTAATGTGAGTTCTGATTTGAGCTGGGAGTGGAAATGATGCGAGCATTTACATTGTCTTGAATGGGTTTTGTTTATCGTCTATCGGATCTGGTGCAGTAGGGATTTGTTACTTGAATCGTTTTTGACTGTTTGTTTTCTTGTGACTAAGTTTCTGTCATTTATTAACCTATGGCCCTCAATGCATTGCATTTGTGATCTTGATCAACTCGGGACAAAATTTCCGACAATTGGATACTTTTCAATTTATTAATCCAGTTAAGAACTGTTCGCTTCAGCTGTTGCCAAGTTTTAGGCATGTTTTCATCGATATTAAAACACATTATGCTTCCATAATAGTTTCTTACATCCGTTTGTTGCTGCATTTCCATTCTTGCCTATGTTAGCTTTGTTTTTCTTCGAGTTAATTGTTGTTTTGCATTCATTACACTATACACTTTCTCATTCCTCAAAGGATCGCAGTTTAGGACAGATTGAAAATGCTAGGAAACACATTTGTTTTCCTGGTTATCAACCGGATCCAATGGAAGTGCAGAAATTACAATCTGTTGAGAGGCATCTAAGCAAATGTACAGATTCGCGTAAAGTTGGTGATTGGAGAAGTACATTAAGGGAAGTCGAAGCAGCCATTGCTTCTGGAGCTGATGCTTCCCCTCAGGTATATGAATATTGTTAATCCTTTATGATTATAAAAGTGTATATTTTTTATCAAAAATTCGAGTAAACTGTAAAAACTTTAACTAGTTTGAATTTACAGCTCTGTGCATGCAGGGCAGAAGCTCTCTTGAAACTCCATCAACTAGACGATGCTTTCTTGGCTCTATTGAATGTCCCTAAATCATCCTTTCATTGTCAGTCAAAGATATTTGGTATGCTTTTCGAAGCATACGTTTATTTTGTCAGAACCCAAATCGAGTTGGCCAAAGGAAGGTGAGTTCAGAAAACATTGAAAACTTTGATCAGAATAAATAGAAAAAGGTTTTGAAATTATGATGAAATGTGTGCAGGTTTGATAGTGCGCTTATGGCCATTGAGAAAGCTGGAGAGATTGACCCTCGAAACATTGAGATCTCAATCCTACTCAATAATGTGAGGCTGGTGGGGCGGGCCCGCACTCGTGGCAATGATTTATTCAAATCAGAAAGATTTACAGAGGCCTGTTCGGCTTATGGAGAAGGCCTCAAACTAGATCCTTCAAATTCTGTTCTTTACTGCAATAGAGCTGCTTGTTGGTTTAAACTTAACCAGTGGGAGAGGTCGGTGGATGATTGCAATCATGCCCTCCGAATTCAGCCCAATTACACAAAAGCCCTTCTCCGAAGAGCTGCTTCAAATAGCAAGGTAATACATACATATATGTGTGTGTGTGTGTGTTCTTGGTGGTTTTGAAATGTAAAATTTATGATTGTAATGGTTTGAACTTCATCTTTATTGTTACAGCTTGAAAGGTGGAACGAAGCTGTGAGAGATTATGAGGTTTTAAGAAGGGAACTCCCGGATAATAAAGAGGTTGCTGAATCTTTGTTTCATGCGCAAGTTGCATTGAAGAAATCGCTTGGAGAAGAGGTGTATAATATGAAATTTGGAGGGGAAGTTGAGTCTGTTTCAGGGCTCGAGCAGTTTCGGGCTGCCATATCTTCACCCAGTAAGTTTTGTTGTCATGACTTCAATTTATGTTTTTCATTGTTTGAAACAGCTGAATGAATGAATTGTATCGGGCAATGCAGGTGCTTCAGTGGTCCATTTTAAAACCGCCTCCAGTGTAGAATGCAAACAGATAGCTCCGTTTTTGGACACATTATGCTCCCGTTATCCTTCTATTAATTTTCTGAAGGTAGTGTAGCATACAATTCCTTTGGTTTAAGGATTTTGAATGAAAAAGAACAATATTTGGGTAAAACAAAGCAAAACCAAACCAAAACAAAGGTAGTGTCCTCAAAATATTTGAAACACTGGTTTTGTGCTTCTAGTTCAAAGAAGAAAAGCAAAAATGGAGTGTTTTGTTTTACCACTTCTGCTTGAAGTAAGCTCCAAGCTAAGAACCCACTTGGGTGTGTGTTTGTGTGTGCCTTTTTTTAGCTTATATATTAAGCTTCTTCGAAAGCTTCTGCAACTCCCCCACCCCCCCAAGCTTGTGGCTTTTAGCTTCTCCAAAAGCGGATTGATCTTTACTTAGTGTTGGAGTTTATGAACATCAAAGTATATTTTTGGTCCTAATCTTTATTTATGTTTACTAACTGAAGGTGGATATCGAGGAGAGTTCTGCAATAGCGCATGCGGAGAGTGTTAGAATAGTTCCAACTTTCAAGATTTACAGAAAGGGGATGCGCGTCAAGGAAATGATCTGCCCGAGTCCTGAGGTTTTGGAGTCTTCGGTCAGGCATTACAGCATTTAGATGACGACGACGACAATGATCATGTTCTATTAGTTTTACTTGTCACATAATTAGAGCTATTCTTACACCAATAATCTCATTAGGAGCCCTTATCTGCCAAATGCCAGTGAAATAGGCTTAGTAGTACCATTTTGCTCTTCTTTCTTCTTTTCTATTCATTCATTCATCTTATTCCTTCTTTGTTCTCTTTTCTCATTTATCACTTCCTTTCAACCCCTTTTATCTCAACACCACCACCGCCGCCGCCGCCGTCGACCTTTGGAGAAAGAGAGAGAGTAGTATGTAAAATTTGCAGTTTTAGAGTGAGAGTTGGCTGGAATGTGGCTTATAGATGAGGATGTGTACATGTATATATGTGATGATATATACAGAAGAAGATTGGAAGGCCCCATTGAAGGAAATGAATTGTGTGGACTGACTGTCAGAATGGTGGGGTTAGTGAAAGAAGGATGTCATTGTTATTGAGGTTTCTTTTTCTCAATCATTCAATCACAATAAAAAAAATATTCTCTTTTTTCTTTTTTCAAATCTTTGATGTATTATCCTTGTAGACATCTTGACAGTTCATCTTTACATGAAACCCCATTTTTCTTTGTTTCACTTGTTTTGATGGTGTTTCTTTCATCTTCTTCTTGTCTATTATTGATGATGATATAATTATGAGATAATGAATGTTATACCAAACTGAAATTATTTATGATAAAATAGAAAAGTTAGGAGAAATGGGTAATAATGAAGGTGACTGAAAAGGGCACATGTAATGCATTAAATATTTGGTAACTTCCAAACAGTCCCCACCAAATGTATTAAATATAATCCCGTCATGGGAAGGGAATTGTGCAATCGGTGCCTGCTAGTGCTGGGAGAGAGATCAGGCTACCTCTTTTTCTATTCAATTTTTGCATTTAATTCTTGATTTACATTTTTAAAGAAAAATATAACTAATCATTGGATTTTTGGGATTCTTGAATTGCCATCTTGGTGCCCTTTGTCATGTAAATCTATGTTTTTTGAACTTGTATGAGTGTGTGAGTATATTTTGAAGTTTAGTGTTCTATAGTGAAGTGTAAATTTATTTAATTTTTTTGGTTTTTGGAATTCAAAAAGAAAATGATGGTTAATTTTATTCGTCATTATTCCTCAGCGAGCTTGAATTTCCTTTTCCTTGTCCGGAGGAGGGGGACGAGGATGAGGAAGAGGCGACTGAATGTGATAGCATTGTTGACTAATAAATAGAATTAAAGATTTTGAGTCTAAAAAATAATGACTATAATATCTGAATTTTGATATAAATCTTCTCCATATGATCAAAATAAATTGTATATTTTTTTTATATGTAGAAAGTAGTTTACAATTTAATTATTGAAAAAAAAAAGAAAGAATTGAGAGGGTTAAAAGGGGCTTTTGAGATTAGAAAAAGGAATTTTGTTAAAGGCAAAAATGATAGAAATGTAAAAATGGTAAGAATAGGAGGGGAATAGTAGGTTCGATTTCCATAAAGTAGAAAGAAGCAAATTTTGGGCAAAACAAAGAAGAAAGCTTTTGGCCACGTAACCTGATTCCCACTTGAATACTTCCAAACGCCATAAGTGGCCCGTGGTTTTGGACCATTCTCATTTTTAACAATAATAATAAGGCCAATTTCAAGAAAACGATTAGTTCAAAAAGTGTTAATATGTTAAGGTTTTGGCGTAAAGTTAATCAAAAGGGACCAAAAGAGAAACAGACTCTGCTCTACAAAATTGAATGGAATACTATGATTTGATCAAGTTAGATTCTTACTTTTATTTTTTATGTTGTTTAGTATTATATTCCATTAGTCGAATAAATAATATGTATATAGAGCGAAATTATGAGAAGTCGCATATCATAAGTTAAGTGATCAAACAAGTGTCACACATATCAATAAAATAGAACTATGAAACACAAAATTTAATGCGGCTCAATGGGTAAGACTAAGATTATCGCGTAATACTAATTTGAATCAAATTTGTCCAAATTAGTACAACGAAGATGGAATGTTTTATGCATGTTGTCTACTATTAATAAAATTTAAAAAAAAATTTAGTTACCAAACTTACCATAGGATTGATTGGATTTGACAAAACTTTTTTTTTTCTTCTAAAATTTAGCCAGAACTAACAATACTAATTGCTATGCATACATGTCATAAAATATAGCCGTTACAAATCAACAAGGATGACAAGTCATGGCAAGGTTATCCTTTTTCCCCCACTCCAACGTATTAATTGAAGCTTTTTGCAGTAAGTTTTTGTCCGTTAAAACATTAACTGTAGTTCACACAACACATTTTGTAGCTGATAAATATTACTCTTTGTTTGGATTGTCGGATTTAAGTCTTTAGTTGGGCATTTTCACCCAGGAACTCGAAGAAAACAATGTTAGCAGTCAAAGATGGTGGGTGATTGACATGACCCTTCATGGCTTTGAATACTTTGACTGAATACTAAAATGTTCAAAAAAATATAAAAATTTTGGGATTGTGGGAATTGGAGAAAGCAAGTGTGAAATGTGATGAATGAAGAAATAGTTAGGGTTTTCTTTTGCTGTGACATTCAATTATTGTGTCCTATTGAGGATGATTGATGCTTCAAAGCTGGTATGTTCATCATGGACTGTGACTTCTGCTCTGCTTTAACTTTATATTTCTCCTCTCATCAACATGAGTATGTATATTGTGACTTGAATGTTAATGAATGCCCCTTGTTACTGATTTTTAGAGTAATTACAAATTAGTTTGCCTTATTTCATAAATCGCCAAAGAAAGCTATGAGGTTTTACCTGTGGATGTTTATTGTTGACCATTATCGGAATGAATTTGATGTGGATTTGATTGCGGATTTTGAGGGCCAAGCTCTTACATATTTGTTTTTGATACCTTCTAAAACTTCTCATGTTAATTGAGTTGAATTAACACTTACATATTGGACAAACTTTCTAATCTTTATAGTTTTTATTAGTTTCGTTTATTTTTTTCACCAATTAGAAATTTTGAAGGGTTTTTATGTTGATAATTCCAAACAAGGAGGCCTGAGTTATAAATATATCAAAATTTTGGAATGTTTGATGCAAAATTCCCACTATTCTATATGAGAAATTAGATTGGAATCCGGCTCGATTGATCATATACTTGATAGTTTTCGTAGACAGTTTGGTTTAAACTTTTAGCGGGCTTTATTATAAGGCCCATTACTTTACTTTACTGTGACCAATTAATTGGTGGCCCAAAAGCAGGGGAAAGTCGACAAGCGTTTTAAAGTGCACAACGGCGAATTACTTACGGATCCCAGAGGTTTGGCCTAATTACAGAGCAGTCCATGTAACATTAAAATTTAAATATAGGTCTTTAAAATTTGGTCCAATTACAAGTCGGTTCATTCTCTTTTAAATATTACATTGTAGTCCCTATATTTCTTGTTTGTGTGAGGTCCATTAACGAATTTTGTAAAAGTATACGTATATCCCTGAATGTTTTGTAAGTTTTACGTATAATGTATGACAAAAAATGAAAAATTGTCCCTAAAAGTATGCAAAAATTAACAAATTAACAAGACTTAGAGACTACAGTGTAATATTCCAAAGAAAATGAATCGGCTTGTAATTAGATCAAACCTCAAGGACCTATATAAAAATTTCAAAGTTACATAAATCGCTCTATAATTAGGCCAAACCTCAAGTACCCGTACATAGTTCACCTTAACTTTGAATTTTATATTCGGATGTACCTATTTTTATTGCAACCCTTTTAGGTGAGTACATATAGTTTTAGTTTTCCTTTTTAAATTTTTTTTTACACACACATCAAGTGGCTACAGGAAATTAAACTCGTGTCATTGTCTTCAAAAATAAACATCGAACCACTTGGATCAAACCCCATTGGTAGGTAGAGTACATATAGGTTGATTGGGTTATTTATGCCCATTTTTATATCAGAACCAGACGTTGATCCTATGTCGAAAACAAGATTCGGGATTACACAAGATTATGGTTCAATTCATTGGATACTTTTCCAGTCTATGAAGCCGACATGGTCATATTCAGAGCTTGGAAGCTAGTGAAAGAGGACGAGAATCCAATGTCTCGCAAATTTTGACGACTTTTCAGATAATCATAACCAAAAACCTCTATTTTTCACTTAAAACTATGCTAATGCCTAAGAGTAAATTGCAAACTTGTAACCTGAATTGAACTTAACCCTTTCTATTGGAATATAACAGTATCAATTAACAATTCATGAGATAAACCTAAAATAAGCCTCAGAAAAAATCAGCACCAATGTCGCCTAAACATTGTTAAGCTTCCTAACAGTGCTTTCCTATATGAGCCTTCTTGAAAAGAAGAACCAGTCGACTAACATCTAGGACAACTTGCCGAAGTATGATGAGCGTAGATTGTTAAGCTGAGCCACGGATAAACTTAAATACAAATAGTATCTTAACGGATTATACAATTTCAACACGAGTTTAAAACAGGGAATAGTAGTAATGCTTGACACTTTAGGGCAGAAAACTCTCCCAACAGTTTTGAGCTTAACCATTCTTCCAGATTATCATTCGATGGTCAATAAGATACAAATTTTAGTTTTATCTTTTAAAATCTTGGGTGTACTTCATCATGCACCACTTGCATACAAACGAGTCCATTCTTTGGCTGCAGCATCGATAAGAAAATGAAGATGATTAAATGGAG
>JBBMKE010000011.1:12130362-12147842 GCA_037834125.1 Lippia alba | reverse complement strand
TGGGTACCCAAAACCAAATGACAATTACAGGTTGAAAGCTCTGGAACATCCTGGAACAAGAAGTGGATTCTCGATAGGGGATGTTCTCCGCACATGACAACCGTAGCAGATGATTCCAACTGGACTTGGCACAAAAGGATGAATCACGTGAACATGGACTACATCTTTCACTTAACCAATAAAGAATTGGTTAGAGGCGCTCCTAAGCTTAACTTCATCAAAGACAGACCTTGCGAGGCCTACCCAATAGGGAAACAGGTTCATTCCAGCTTTAAGGCAAAAAATGATATCTCTACCAATAGGCCTTTGGAACTACTGCACCTTGATCTTTTTGATCTCATGAGGACACAGTCCATGGGAGGTAAACTTATTCAAAATGATAAAGAACTTGGGGAAGTTTGACTCTAATCTGATGAAGTAATTTTTATTGGGTATTCTACCCATTACAAGGTATATCGAGTATTTAATTAGCGTATATGTCTATTTTGATGAAACTAACCACATGGTCAAGGACACCTTGAGCCCTGAAGTTGCAGGTTATCAAGTACCTATAGAAGAATTTCCAGAAGCCCCAAAAGAAGTACGCCAAAGAGATTTTGAACAAAATCCAAATGACTGAATGCAAATCTGCACCAACATTCATGAGTCCATCAAGTAACCTGGAACCAGATCATGCAGGCAAGGAAGTTCCAGAAAAGCTATACAGAGGGATGATTGGAAATCCACTTTATTTGATGGGGTCCCTTTTGCTGCTGAAGGGGGAGAAGATGGCAAGGGGGACAACATTCCTAAAACTGTTTTAGGGAGGACAACACTCCTAAAACTTTTTTAGCCTATAACTATTTAATCGTGCATACTCTATTCTCTATGAATGAATATTTTTTTTTTACAGGGGGAGTTATATGGCTTGGTTAAATTGTTATCTTATTGACAGGGGGAGTTACACTTGGATGTTGGTCTTCATCTTAACAGGGGGAGCCTTGTGTTCCTCTTGACCATAGTTTCCTCATCAACAAAAGGGGGGAGAATGTTGAATATATGGCTTTTGTTGATTTCGGTAATCTATTGTATTTTTCAGTTTCGTTGTCTCAGGTATAAAGATGGCAAGCTCCAGCTGGTCAAAGAAAAGAAATTAAGGCAAGTCCTGAGTCAATCTCCCAGGATCATGGAAGCAGCAAATCAAGACACTAATCAAGGCATTCTGGAAATCAAATCCCCAGCAATCAAATAACCTCTCTAACGGCTAGTTGGTCCAAGACAATCCCTATAAAGGCACGCTTCAAAGAATGAAAAAAATAAGTCTTTTGCAGCCTCCAAAAGACAACCATATAGCCTAGTGCAGAGTTTGTTAGAATCCGAGCAATTCAGAGAATCTGAGTGATTCGAAGTGTGTAAGAATCCGAGCGATTCAGAGAGTTTGTGAGAGTTCGAGTGAGTCTTGTTTGTGAGGAATCTGTGTGATTCCAAAGAGGCAGCAGGCCTCGCCCTTTGTAACTTCTGGTACTACTATGGTTGGTTTCAGAGATTTGGTAAACGTTCTTTAGTGTGCGTACCAACATGATAAATAAGTTTGTGAAGCTTATTTATCTCGTTAAAGTGTTTGTGTAAGAGATTGCAAGGTTTCTCTTGTAGTCTCAAGTGCTTAATAAAAGTTTATATTCAAAACTCCCAAGCTCACAACTTGGGAACAGGAGTAGGCTTGCCGAACCTGTATAAATCGCACATGTCTCTTTTATTTTCGCTTTATATTCCATTGTTAGGTTTTTTACTCAAATTGGAATCAGTACCATAGTTTGTCAGGGTTCGATGAATTTGTAATATTTTTTAGGGAAATTTACATTTGACTCCACTACTATTAGGCTTAATTACAACGCAATCTATTTAGATTGAAAAACTACATTTTAGTCCCTATAAATATTGTTTAGACTGAAGTTCCTAACGGAATTTGTAAAAATATACTTATGCCCCTGACGGTTTTTTGACTGTTACAATGAATATATGACCACAATTACAGAATCATTCCTAAAGTTTATAAAAATAAACAAAACAATCCCTACAAATTATGAACAACAAATTAGGGGTATTTTTGGAATGACATAACGAAACCCTAGGGACCACAAACGATCTCAAAAGTTAAGGACTAAAATGTAATTTTTCAATCTAGATGCACTGCTTTGTAATTAGGCCTAACAGTAGGGTAGTCAAATGTAATTCTCCCTATCTTTTTAATAAAATAGATAGGGTCTATTTGTAAAAATTTTAAAGGGAAAATTACATTTGACTACCCTGCTAGATAGGGAAATTACAACGTAGCCCGTCTTTATTCTTTATTCTAAAATTACAATTTCATCTCTGAATGTTATGAACTATTTGTGATCTCTCTATTCCGTTGAGTTTATCCTTCCATTAATTTAAGGGCGAATTACATTTGAGTACCCTTAGGTTTGGCCTAATTACAATGAAGTCCCCATTCTTTCAATTATTACCATATAATCCCTGATGTATGATTTCAACTGAGATTCCTTTAAGGTTCTCAGGGACCATTATGTAATTTGAACTTAATATAGAGATCATTTTGTAACATAATATAACAATGAGGGACTATATGGTAATAATAGAAAGAATAGGGACTACGTTGTAATTAAGCCAAATCTGAGGGTACTCAAATGTAATTCGCCCTTAAGAAATATTACCCTTATCTTTTTGGTTGATCAGTCTAGAGGAATTAGAACGATCGTGCTGATAACATGTAATAAAACTTAAATAAATATGCGGGAAAAAACACAATAGAGATGAAAAGGTGATTATTACTATCAGTAGTAATTGTATTACTGAACATGTTTATTTTACAATGGATCGAACACTTCCTATTTATGGGAAATATTCCAGATATGTACAGTACTATTTACTGTGCATTTGGCAATCTAAATTTACCATGTCAAATTGCATGGGCTTGTGTGTGTCTTTTGTCAATGTCAAACTTTGTGAGCATGCATGGTGCACACCGCCATTGTTGATTTTCACAACAATTAGGAGTTTGTAGTTATGTAAATATGTAGAGTTATTCTTTTCCTTATTTTTATTCTTGTCTATGTTGTATAATTTTTGTATATATGTTTCTTGTACTGTATTGTTTTTACAGAACACAGAATAGCGAATAGAATAAATTTTTTTTTCCAATTTTAGAATTATCTATCTATATATATATGATTTTCCTTTGCCATACTACAGTGTCGCGTAAAGTAGTATGCATATCAAATAAATTCCCAAGAGAAGGCGAAAGGTCAAATTTTTCTTTTTCATTTATTGGATGGTACAATAATTATACCAAAAATTCGACAAACAATACATGAAAAACAGCTCCGACTTCTCATTACCAAGATTTAATTCTTCTTTTTTTCCCTCTGTTTGTTTGTCTAATTTTTTGGTCACGGGTGGCAATGAAGCACACATAAAATTAACGAGAGAAGCTCATAATATGTTTATATAGTAAATAATTAATTTAATTGTCTTGGTTATCATCATCATCATCAAGACCTTTGACTTCACCATCAACCATTTTAAGGCCCATGTCTTTGATGAGTTTCTGGCACTTGGGATCTGGGATGGTTTCCATGAATCCGAGGGGATTCACGTATCTTACGTTCGATGTCATTCCGAGGTTGTTGGAGCACTCGACCTTCGATTGCTCGACGATCTTCTCGTGGCATGTGTCGGAAGGACTGCTCATCGGGAAAACCTCGCAGATGTCGTCTTGGTGGTCGCCCACAACTTTCATGGTATACTTGCCATTGTTATCAGCCTCTCCTTGCACCTCGTACGTCAAGTTGTTGGTCTCGGAGTTTCTGCATTGCAATACTACCACTCCACCTGCATGCATACATGCATGCAATCAGTGACGGAATTACAATTTTATTTAAAAGGAGCGAAATTAATTTAAAATTTTTATAAGAAATATTTTTTCTTTTTCTTTTTATTTTAGGGGGAGGGGGACACAAAAGTTAAGGTTTTAAGATTTTGTTTTTAAATTTGAATATCTATACTATTAAGGGAGAGAGGCAGATGTGGTCTTTTAATATAGATTTTTAATTATTTTTTATTTAATTTATTTATTTTTTTCTATCCCAGACATTTTATTATTTAAAAAAAAAAAAACGGATCAGGGATCCTTAGAGTGTTTCAAGGAAGACTCCACCTCCTTTATTAAACTAAACAAAGCTACAACGGGAAATTGAAGAAAAACATCCCCAAGAAGAACATGAGCCAATACTGCGCAGCAGGGGAAGCCATCAACAAAGGGATATAATGTGCCTTATTTATCTATTAACTTCACTTTTCTCTCACCTCAATTCTATTATCTTCTTTTATATTCTTTTTATTTCTTTTTCTCATATTTTTTAATTTATATTTTAACTATTTTCAATTAATATATAAGTATTAAATCTATATTAAAATGAACAATCTAGTTTAATATATTAATTTTTTTTTTTTTGGCACACATTTGAATTATGTGCAGAATTACTAATAATATATATTACGGGAACAAGAAAACCGAAAGTGAGCGATTGGCCCCAAAAATAAAGATTAAAGAATGTCTTATTTGCATAAACTCCTAGATAGTAAATGCAATTTGGCTAAATGTTGAGTTAATATGTTCTTATTGTATACTATCATTCAATGTGCATTCAAATATATATAAACATATATAATATGGTGGAATCAAAATCTAAAAAAAAATAAAAAATTCTATGAAGTTAAAAAAATATAAATTAATACCGGGAAGGGGTTTGGCGAGTTCGGTCTTAAACTTGATGCGACAAGGGTCACAATAGACCTCGCCCTCGACAGTGAACTCGTCGGGGTGGCCATGGACGACGGCAAGAAAAAATAGGGCAGACACAAGAGCAACAACTCCCTTTGCCATTTTTTTATTTTAGAAGTTGCTCTATATTTTCTCTTCTCTCGTCGTGTGTACGAGTTGGAATGTGTTTCTATGTGGCTATTTATAGAGGAGATATTAGGAGAAGTCGCAGAGAAATAAATGGTGGAACCACTAATTTGTGCGATCTTTGTGGATATGTATTGGACATTAATTAGCTCTTCTAATTATGGAAAATTAGAAATGTTCCTCACTTTTGTGATTTTTTTTTTCTTTTTAAGGGTTGAAAAACAATATTATACTCTAACTGTTATTTCGATCATTCACAACTTATTTGGATTATGTCTCTTACAATGATAAACCCAGGGCACCTATCAATGCGGGAGCGAGTGCACATGCGAATGCAAATGCGCCAATGTATAAAATTTTAGAAAAAATTGAGTGCGAGAATTTCTTAAAACATTTAATTACTAAAAAAATAATAATTATATATATAATATAAATTTATTTTATATACAATTTAAATAAAATTAAAAAAATAAAAGCGTAAAGGGTGACTTAATGAGATTAATAATTACGGAAAAATAAGTATAAATGTGTTAAGTATAATAGAAGAATTATGCGATATAGTGATAAACTACATTTGAATATACTTAGTCGGAAAGGAAAAGTCCATCGCACAGAGACAAAGTTGGTAATTATTCGTAAGGGTGACTTAATGAGATTAATTGATTAAAGACCTACTCAAACTCGACTTGATTAATTAGAATTATTAAGTTTTGTACATTGGTTCAAACTTGATTTGTTAAACACCATCAAAAGGCAATAATATAACTGGTAACTACTTGTTAAATTATACATGGCCCAAATGTTATTAGGTACGAAATTAATGATGGATTAAAGAAAAATAAATATTAATTAGTAATAAATAACAAAAAGAAATAATAATTTTGAATCATAAGACAAAAGATGGTAAAATCCAGAGGAGAAATTTCAGTTAATAATAAAAACGCTGAAAAGGACGGGTAAAACATGGGAGATATAGTAAAAGCAAAAAATAAAATATGTGTCTTTAATCTTTTTTTCTAACACACATTCAAGCGGGATTTGAACCCAAGATCTTGTCTTGGAGAATCAATTAATTACTTAGACCAAACCATGTTGACAAAAAATGTGTCTTTAATTAATATCAATCAACTAATTTGAATATATTACCAAGTACCAACAGAAATTGGTGCAAGTGGTTAATGAGTTCATTTTTTAGTGCAAGGTCTCAATCTTATCTAGGTGTGCGTATGAAAAAAAACTAATTTGTATGTATTGTGCCTTTTAATAATTGTATTTTAGGGGACGGAAACTTGAATGTTTCAATAATTTGAAGCATTTCAATAATTTATTTAAGCCTTGCGGATAAAATATAATTTTTTATGAAATTTGTAAAATCTAAAATAATTTTATATTGAGCCTAACTCGCTCATATTAGTGTAACCAAGAGGTGACTACTGTTTACACTGTTCTTGTGATGATAAAAACAATCCAATTGAATCTGAATTATAAATTTTACTAAAATTCAAGTCTCATCCCCTAGAACTATGGAAATTAAATGAATATCCGCAAAACTAATGCAGAATAATCGTTGCACCATTCGTTTTCTATCTTAATATAACTCCTCTTCCATAAATAGTCCACAAAAACACTTCAAAAATAGAAGAAGAGATCAAAGAAGAAACTAGGAAAGCTAAAACAACATACATTAAACTCTTAAGGAAATAGAAAAAAAGAATGGCAAAGGGTGTTGTTGCTCTTGTGTCCGTCTTGGTCCTGCTCTCAGTCATCCACAGCAACGCTGATGAGTTCAACGTCGAGGGCGACGTCTATTGCGACCCTTGCCGCATCAAGTTTAAGACCGAACTCAGCAAACCCCTTCCCGGTAATAATTCCATCATTTTCTTTAACATAAAATCTTTTTTGTTTCTCATTTCGGCATTAGTTTTCACGTTATTGAGATCATCCTTTGTTACAGAAGATTTTTGTTCAAATTCTGTTTGATCGAACTCAATTAATTTACATATAAGAGCAAGCATTATATTTAATAACTACTTGACATATCAATTTTCTTAAAAGTAACACAAATCATATGATAAATGTAAAATTCTCTTCCTTTCATTACACAGAATTATTAATGCAAAACTAAAAATTTGCATGTAAATTTTAGACATTTAATAACAATGAAATGGTCTTTGGAAGAAAATGATAGAAATAAAGACATGTAATTTGAGCATTTTGACTCATGATGCAACTCAGCATTATAAACCGCTCGAGGTCCTTTCATTGGAGTGGCTTACTCATCAAAATACCACGTTACCAATGAACCTCTGTGGTATTATTTTTGTAGTTTTTAGTATTGATGACCACCTAATTTAATATTATAGACGATATTCTTCAGGCATATTTGATTAGATAGACCTAGTCAAAACCGATCAAAATACTACATGAATTTCGACAATACTACATTTATAATTTGTAAAACAGCTTAAACTAATTCATAACCAAACAAGATCATTGAAGTTCCATGCATAATTAAATCTTTCGATACTAATAGTATAGTATTTATACATATCTTACGGTTATTTCTAATCTTGAGATTCTGACTCGACCACTGCAATCGGCAACTGCAGGCGCAAAGGTGCAGCTAGAATGTCGAAACATAGAAACAAACAAGGTGACATACGAGGTGAAAGGAGAGTCTGACAAAGACGGAAAGTACAATCTGAAGGTCGAGGGAGAACATCAGGACGACATATGTGAAGTGACTCCATTGGAGAGCACAGATGATGCATGCAAGGAACCCATGGGCGACTCCGAGAAGGCCAAGATCGAGTGCTCCAAGAACACGGGAATGTCGGGCGATATAAGATACGCGAACCCTGTAGGGTTCATGACACCCCAGGTTGAAGACAAGTGTAAGAAACTCATCGAGGATATGGGCTTGCAAATCGTTGATGGGGTTGTTAAAGGGCTCTCTGATGATATTGATCATGAAAAGAATTAAAGTAATTCATTTGTCTGAAAATATAACGATTTTATTTCATTTTGTATAGAGCTGTGCTTATACAAACAGTTAAGCTGGTTTTATTTCACAAATAAAAAGATTGGCTTCTCTTGTCTATGTGTGCACATAACTGTTACCATGGTGTGTCTTTTCCTCGTATTTTTGTAACTTTCTCTAGGAACAAAAAGGTCGAATTAATCCGAGGTAATGAGAAGTTGTAGCCATTTTTTGTTGATTTTTTAATATTATTGTACCATGTAATAAATGAAAATAATAAGTTTTTTCCGAAGTTTTGCCTTGTTTTGCAATAGAATTTTATTTATTTTACTTGTTTTTTTGCAAAGTAGTTAAGTTATGAACCCCTTGTGTTGTGACGAAGGAAAAAAGGTACATAATTACCCATTAAAAATTTCATAAGAAATGATACAATCTGTTGGTAAAAGTTCGAAAGAGAAATCAACAAGGTTATTTGTCAAATAAATTTGTGAATTTACAGCTTTATAGTTACTATATTTTTGAAAATTATTATTTTATTCCTTAATTTCTGAATCATTGTACTTAACCCTTCTACGTTTTCTTCTCTCCAGCGGAGGGAGCTTCTAAATCTTTGTACTTACTATGGAGTGTCTTTTTTCTGTTTTGGGGGGAAGTGCAAAAAATTGAATATTGTTAGGGGGCTGTAGTGCAATTTCTCCCATACATCTAATGCACAAATGTTTAAAAATATTACTTCAATATATTATATCATTTCGGACACTCGTGTCGAACACTGTATCTAATACTTATCACATAGAAAATTCAAATAAAATTAGAGTTATTGTACCTATGTCTTGTCGTATCAATGCAACATAGCCTCGTGCATACAATTTTTTTTATAGAATTAGGCCTGTGAATGATTAATATGTATAAATATGCACATAAATACATGTAAATAATATCTTAAAAAACGCAAGCTTAGAAAAGAAAACTAGCCACTAACAATTGATGTGTGATGCGAACCAATTCTTTTATTCCACTCCCATGTTCTTGCTTTCTCTATTGGACGGTTGTTTTCACCGGGGACGACTTGTCAATTAATAGATTAAATTTTTTTCGAGGATCAATTATATATATATAAATTAATTAATTGATTTTATATGAAGTCAGAAAATGTAAAATAATAAAAAAAACCATCTAAATACACATATTATTAAAAAAATAAAATTTTTGTGGAGTCATTTGACCCTACTATTTCCTATGTAACGCCCTTGATTTTCATCGTTGCACCAACATTTTCGCACAATAAGTTAGCAAAACATTCAATATAGTGCAGAAAACTTGAGAGACCACTAGGAAATCTACATTCTTCTACAAAATTGCCATTCAACTTCGACTCTGACTGCAAATCAACTAATTCTTCTACATTCAACTAGCATTTAAAGAATGATTATGGACATAGATGACACCAGAAAACAAGTTGTTTCTCTTCAGATAGCTTTATGTTGCTTGTATGGAGATTTTGCTTCCAATCAGGCTACGGATACGACTTTGGTATTTTCTTAAGTAGTTTGTAGAGGCCAAACATGTTCTTGTCCTGCCAAAGGTACGGTATAAAGAATGACCGGTACTTGGGAGGTGACAGTTCCCGATCTAGATACGGTAATGCTGCCAATTCCTGTGCATAACCCATCGTATTAATCTTCAAATGTTTGTCGTGTCGTGCATTAGATGTATGGGAGAAATCATTAGTTTTTTGCCTGGCTCGCAAGCCTGAGCCTGAGCCAGCAAAAAACGCCAAGGCTCGGCTCGTTTACATCCCTAGTGGCGAGGGACAAGGAAATGATGGGGAAGAAACGTTCATCCTAACTGAGTTTTCTCCCCACAAATATTTTAGAGATAATGACCAATCATATGAGCAATATAATAACACTCGCTGTCTAATTTCAGCTATGGTCAGTGTTATTATTTTATGAGAGAGAGTCTTTACCTCCCATGTTGTCAAGTCACTCCCTCTAGGAAGGTAAGGTCTTTGGAGCTGCAACTCAACAAGGAAAGTGGACTTATCCAGATCATGGAGCTGCAACATTATTAACAGAAAGATGGTGAAATCCAGTACCAGAAAGAAGTTAAAAAAAGAAATGGCACTAATAAGCAAATAGATAAAATGAATTATACATATTGCTGTTCCACTGCCTGGTTCTTGTTGTTGAAATAAGATGGAGCAGCTGACGTTCCACCCAATGTAGAGTTGAATGGGAACGGGAGAAGACCTCGGAATCCATCGTCGATCCATCTAACCTCTTTTACAAAATCAGGAACAAGAAAAGATGACGGGAAACGATGCCATTCACTTCCAACGCATAGGATAGAACCTAAGAGCAATCGTTGAAGTTATCAGTTTTCAGAAAGTCGGGAAAGTGAAGAAACTGCAAACAGTAAAATACCGAGTAACATGAAAGGTTGGGGTAACTTGAAGAGGGAATTCCCCCATGGCCGGTTTACATGTTCTAAGCCTAAAAGGCAAGAACATCAAACTCCCTAACTAGTACTTAAATCCAGCTCTTTAGATGTTTAAAGAAATATTGATTAATAGCATGTGTATGATAATTTCAGCAAAAATATCATTAGGCGTTTATAATGTCATTTGAGATCAGCAGAGTAGGAACAAGTACAAAAAAAGTTCCAACCTTCCCTGAGATCACAATGGTGCACCAAATGCTTGTAAACATCCAAAGGAGCGGAATAACCGTTGATCAAGGAAAACGTCCTAGAATGAGAGGCACATAAGATGACTCCGAGAACCAGAGGTCGCAGTCCTTTTGCCATCTACACAGGAAAGAAATAGTTAGTCTAAAGCAGCACCCAACGACCGAAAAAGAAAATGCATTACGAATAAGAAAGTTTTACCACAACAAGAGGAGAAGCCTCATTGGGTATATATTTATTCCGAAACATATCAGGAAAGCTCTCGATGACAGCAGACGCAGCAACGCAAATAAGTGGATATATTGGATAAAGGAATCTGCAAAAATTATAGGATAAGAGCAAGATTCCAATCATTTGCAGCTCATTTCAAACTCAAGAAATATTCAGTCTCTCTCTAATACGAGTAAATCAAATGATGCCCAAGAAGTTCAAATCGGATTGGCACTATCCTTGATATATCCAAGTATTGAGAACAAAATATTCAGAAACCAAAAAATATCTCAATACCCAAACGCAAATTGCCAAAAGAACATATTGACAAACACTTTTCTATTTATAAAACCAGCGATCCACAAGAAAAAATTTTATTTCTATAGCTCGGCGACAAAGTTACTTTGAGATAACATTTATTTAAGCAGCACACAGAGAAATGAAAAGATACATACATCCAGGACAAATATGTCACTACGAAGTTAAAAAAAAAAAAGATATCTTAAGGAAGTAAAGGAGAAGGTTTTGGGCCTTTTGGCCAAGGGTTCAAAAGGCGAGGAAGGATAAATGTACTTTACCTCTCTTCCTTGTGAGGCTGCAAGGACATAAAAGCTAGCCAGATATACATGGGTGACATGATGACGAACAAATCCGGGACATACTTTTTCTTTGCAAACGGAAGGATCACAATGAAAAGCAGAGCAAGGATGAAACAGAAATTGAAGTTATTGAAGCCATTCTTCAAGTAAAAAAATGGCCCCTCAGTGCCGTATAAATGACTTTTCCCACCACCTAATACGTTATATCTCAATAAATTGAGGATAGACGATGTCCACTTTCCATAATAGAAGTGGTCAACAACAATTGACAGTGCCTGAAGAAAAGAAACATGTACAGTGCAACACTAAATCATGGAATCCAAGAAAATTGCACAAGTAAGTGATATAGCCATGGTTTTAGCAGGAATCTGAAACTCTGGATGATAAATTCAAATAAAAGTTTCATGAGTTTGAGTTGATGATAGGTTCATCATACCACAAGAGCAAGAGAAGTTGTCACGCCCGACAAAAATACGCATTTAAAACTTTTCACTAGGGAGAAAATTGTTACTGGAAGAAATGCCAAGACTGAGAATGGCCAACCAAGAATAACTCCCGTGACGGCAACAGCAACAGCAGCTGCAGGCTTGTCTAAAAGAAAAAGTGCAGATGATAGAGACATAGCGTACATAGAGAACGAGCTTGGCAGGAAACCTGTATGTGAAACAAAACGACGAGAAGCTATGATATTTGAAGGAATAAGACAAGAGTTCAGGATCAACCCTTCATCCAACATGCTTCTTTTAAGTTTATAACTAAAGGAGTAAAAGGTTGGTTTTCCAACACTCGGTAGCTGTTGCCCTAGAACTCACAACATGCAAATGACGAAGAGTAAAAGCTAGATATATTTACTTGCAAAAACGGATTACTCACTACTGCTAGCAAAGAAACAACCACTGGTCAGGCATAGCATTGCAAGTGTATACGAAGCAAGATGTTTCCCATACTTCCTGGAAAGGGTAACCACCAGAGCAGAGTCTGCGATTACAGAAAGGGCAGCAAGAAAATTTCTCACAGCATGGAAAACTCTCACCTAGAAATTTTAGAAGTGCATGTTATTAGATACGGATAAACAAAATGAATCCAATTGAGTGGAACCAACGCAGAATATATCAAAGAAAATCTTACTTTATCTTTGCCAAACCACCAAGAAGCAGGCCAGCCAATTAAGTTGTGGAAAATAATATATAAGTATGACCGCAACGCAAACTGGGCGCTAGCATGCACAAAAATTATGTTGGTGAAACTAAAATCAAAAGCTTGCAAACCTTTAGATAATTGAAGTTGACATAATGTACAAATGAATACACAAAATCCAAATCTAGGACAAGAACTAAGTCGGAGAAATAAAAACTGATAAGTTGCAATTCTAAGAATGCGTAGACAAGATAACTGTTCCGACTTCCGAGTATCAAACTACAGAAATACCAATTCAAATATAAGTAAGCCCATGTTCTGCATATGATTCTTCAAAGTTCAAACCAATTAACCGCGAGAGGATACAACACAAACGAACTGTTCTTCGCAACACACTTGTATGGTGATATTTTAACAGCATAGTTTTACAAAAAAAACATACACACCAACTTGTGCATGAAACATTTTGCATATCACGTCACGAACTATTCCATGCACACTGTTGTCTACTAACCAATCACCAGGCAAAATTGCAAATTTGGGATAGTAACATACCCTCATTTGCATTTTCGGACTATAATTTGGAATTTCTCATTTCAGGGACATTAACTCCTAAGAATTTGCATTTTTGGCCAAATACCCACCGGAAGTCTAATTTTTGATCGGAAAACTACAAGTGAGGTCACGTGTTGGCTCGAAATCGCTTTTATTTCAGTTGACATTATTTTGCTTTTGTGGAACGGCCGATTTGCTATGTATGAATTAACGGTTTCAGGTTTGCACGTGACTTCATGTGTGGTTTTTCCGATAAAAAATTAGGGTTCCGGAGGGTATTTGGCCGAAAATGCAAACTTTTAAGAGTTAGTGTCCCTAAAATGAGAAATTTCAAATTAAAGTAAAAAAATGCAAATGAGGATATGTTACTATCCCAAATTTGCAATTTTCCCTAACCAATCATATATAACAATCACTATACTTAAGTATAATTCATAGCATGAAACACAAACAAAAGTCATCCCCGATCTTAAGGGAATATATAGCACACACACCTTCTACAAATTAGCAACATGCATCATCTGATCTCTAACCTGTACTCCCAGGTCTGGAAACCGGACTTACAGAGGAGATAATGGAGAGGCTCCCAGTAATTGAAGACCTCATCGCAGTCGTGTATAATGTTCGACGAGGCGCTCATGTAACGTAACATTCCCAGCGCCACCGCCGGCAGGAACCACCCGAAACCCCCATCAACGTCGGAGGAAAGATTTTCCGGCTTGTCCAGCTTCGAGTAGGCAGAAGGGACCGGCGACGAATCCATCGGCGTCGAGCGCCGTTGCCTTGTCGTTAACGCCATCTTCGCATCTCACCTAAGAAATTTTCAGCACTGAATTCTGAAGCTTTTGCTTTTGTATTTTGGAATTTGGAAATGATCGTTAAATTCGGAGAACCAGTTTTCTTGCGGGTCGGGACTTTAATTCGTTTGTCCAAAAAAAATTTAGAGCAAGTTACAAAAAAAATTTTCCCTACAGGATTAGGACTTTCGTAAGTTTAGTCTCATTTTTCTTTTTTCTTTTTTTTGTTTGAAATTAGATATGTTTAATTTCATTATTTTTAAAAAATTATAATTATGGTCTCATTCGTCAAATAATCGATCGAAAATGTATTTTTTTTATCATTAAGTGCAATTTAGAGAAAAAAATTATTATTTATTAGGTTGTTTTTGCATAAATTTATTTATTAGTACTTTATTTTAGCACCACATTACTTTAATAAGACTGATTTAGAGTAATACTTCAAAGTTGATTTAGCGTGCTAAAATTATGTATTAATAAGCAAACTCCTACAAAAAATAATTTGAAGAACAGTAACCTTTTTCTTCCCAAATTGTACTTTTTTTCGTTCGTTATTTGACGGATGGATCAGAATTACAACTTTTTAAAAATAATAAAACTAAACCTATCTAATTTCAGAGAAATGGAACTAAAATTTCAAAATACCTAATTCTATAAGACTAAAAATGTAATTTGCTCAAAAAATAAATATGAGAAATCTCCATTTTCAGTTTTACCCGTAAAAGGGGGAAATTGACATTAAATAATAACTCGTAGATATTTACTATTGTATATTAGTTGATTAAATATCCACTGACTAATACATCTTGGGATTAATACACAGGAAGGTGCACCAGAGGCGGATTTGGGATTTTGTTGGGCATAATTCCCAAGTAAAATAGACTATATATCAAGTCATCATGCAGTTAATATAAAAACATTATGTTGGAAAACTGAAAGGTCTTGCATTTTATATACGGAGAATTAGGAACTAAATGATTGGGTATGCTAACGCAAGCATCCTGGTAATTTTGGTCCGAATCTGTCTCGACCAAACCGGTATAACGAGAGAGCGAGTGTTTTGTACTTGTCGTGTGGTTGGTGGAAAATTTAGGGAGAGTGATCAATCAAATAGTAAGTGTAATACACTTGTCTTTTTAATTGATTGAGGCCAAGCTGAGTCTGAACTAAAATTTTCCCAGATATTCTGGTGTGTAGGGCTGTTTTAAGGGTTCTATCTTTTGAGAAATATTAACAAATACTTTTGGTTTTAAACGCCAATGTATGGTGGCGTTTGGCTGCTGTTTTAAATACTTTTACTTCAGATTAGGGGTACCAAACTTGAATTAAGACTTTTTTATGCTAATTAATTAGGGTTGAAGGGGTTAATCTACCCAATGCATGTTAGTCAACCAATATTGGATAGTGATCCAACACAATAAACAAGAAATTTGTAAGCTACAAATATGATTCGACATACCTTGATTTATTTTAACCTACAACAATCACTCAAAAGAGAACACAGAAAATGATCCCACAAATTGATAAAGCACAATAATTCTCTTTCTTAACTATACATTACCAGAAACATTAAGAATTTATGACTTAAGGAAATGCAAGGCGCCATAACAATGGAGTTGAATCACCATTTAACCATTGTTATTAAAACTTCAAGAAATTTTTTTTAATCCAAAGCTTGTTTGTAAGCGCCAAATGTGATCAAACACAGTGCAAGTGAAGATGAAAATAACATAGTTATAATTTAACGAAGATGAAAATAACATAGTCATATGAGCTTTCCCAAACTTGGGCATACCGCAAAAGAAACCGAAAATGAAGAAAGAAAGAAAAGCTGAAGATGAAAATAACATAGTTATAATTTAACCGGTGTTCTGCATTCCGGCAGCAATACCCTTCATGGTCAAAATGAGGGTGTCCTCCAACCCAGGTGCATATTCACTTGTGGGGTTCAACTTCACAAGTTCATCAGCAGGTTTTGATTCTATATACTCTTTCGAAATATGGGGCCTCAAAGTCACGTGGTAGTTGGGGTCACGAATACGCTTCAAGGTATAAGCTTGGCACACATTCAAGGTTGTAAGGTAGGAATCACGCAATCGGAGTCTTTGCTTTAAGTAAGGGTCACCTTCTAGAAGGTCCTTGTGTCCAGCAATCTAGAAAATGAGAAATAAATTCATCAAATATATTTTTTAGTGGAGAATTCATGTAATTGTGTTTTTGTTCATGAATGCCAAGTCCACATTTGTAATTACAAGAGATTCAAGATTGACGGGGGAGATTCTTGTGGGATCGCTGTGGCCCCGACTCATGCATCCGAAGGTTCGGATTTTGCCACATCGCTAAACGCTTCGGAAAAAGTATAGGTGAATATATTGTGGTAAGAGTTGGAACATTTGGTTCATATGTGGGGCCTTAAAAGCTTGATTACACAAATATGTAAAAACCTATAGCATGGGGTAACAAACGATAAAACCAGACGAGTTATAGGGGAGCTATGTGTAAATGTCTCCTTTTCTTTTCTTTTCCTTTTCTGCCATAAGGTCAATTCTGGGACAAGTGGTAAGAGGAATAACACGGATAATGAAATTTAAAAATTTTGGAAACCAGGTGGGAAAGATTTGTTTAGCTGCATATACCTAAGGGGAAGAGGACATTGGTTGTCTCCATATATCAGAATTTGATAATAGCATCATCCAGCGATATGTCATGACCATCACAAGTGGTAACTTGTAACATTCTCATAAGTTAAAGGGTAGCCATGAGTAATTTTCACAACACAAGAAGGGAGGTTTCTGTAATTACCTGGAGAACAAGAGACTTGGTTTCCTCATAGTTGGATCTCAAACGTTCCCCAAACGGTGAAAGGTCCTGGGACACAAGGAGTTTGTCAAACAATGCAGCAATACCAGGATTACCCTTGGCGAAAACCATCTCAATTAGGTCAATTGTGACTCTGAAGAAAGGCCACTCGTTGTACATTGTTTGAAGCATCTTGACGTTTTTGACGTCCTTTTGGATGGCGTATTTGAATGCTCCTCCAAATCCTAGCCAAACCGGGAGATGGAATCTTGTTTGCGTCCATGCAAATATCCATGGAATGGCTCTTAGTGATTCAATTCCTCCACTAGGCTTTCGTTTTGAAGGACGGCTTCCAATGTTCATTCGACCATACTCTAATTCCGGAGTCGCCTATAGTTTACAAATAATTAGAGAATGTTAGTAATAGTTCCAATCATGGATAATATATTGGGGAATCTATCATGCCAGTAACAATTTGTAATTTATTTCAAACCGAAGCAGTAAAACAAAACACTTCAGCTCGACATTTTTAAAATGAACACTTTGCAAACATCATTTAGTATCATTCAACAATGTAATAATGGATAACACTAAGGAAACAAATCACAGGGGTAGATAACTGTAATTCTTTAATATGAATGTATACTGAACGGGAGGGTGCAATGATTCCAACATAACATTAAAAAAAAAAAAAGAAATCAATGAATATACTTTTAGTTACTTACGAGGCGAAAATACTCAACAAACCGAGGCTCTTGGAAGACAAT
>JBBMKE010000011.1:12112652-12130262 GCA_037834125.1 Lippia alba | reverse complement strand
GCTTAATGTTGAAGTCAGTTTGATACATCTGTTGCAGTCTAGATGCTTGTTGAAATGCCACTCAGGGTTTGAATTCTATGACCCGGATTCTTCGGGTCGGGTTTTTTGGTTCCATTCATCACGTGACACCTAGAAGAAATTTTATGTACGACACACACGTTCATTCGAACCACATTGCAATTTGTAACAAAACAATAGTTGAGGATGCAAACGTGGACTTTTTATATTTCGGGATGCAAAGTCTAAAACCCGCGATAGCGCAGGAGTTTTATATATCAATAATATGAAACTTATTGCATGAATTTTGGATTTGAGGAATTGAGTGGTTGGAGTTTTTAACATGTCCATTGATGGAGGTTAAAACTTTGGTGGTTTTGGGGTATTAAGCATGTTTTGTTGTGTTATATTGTCCATAATGTGGCATAGGAGTGTTATATGATTATTTGCAAGCTTTTAGATGTGGTGTTGTTCCGTTCGAATGGATGGCATAGCTACTCCGTGGTCATCTTATTTGAACCTCCTATTTTCTGTCACTTCTAGAACATCGCACAATACAAAGACCTTTTGAATTATTTTGTCCCATAGTTGTGGGATATAGGGGGGAGACATTCTGTTCTTGCCCCCACAGTAGGGGGACTTCTTAACTAATTTGGAAAGACTTTCTCATAGGACGTCGCTTTTATTTTATTTTATTTTTCCCGGTCATGAATCAGTTTACCTTCATGCCTTGTTTTAACTTTAATCTCATTTTTGTGTTTACTTTTTGTATGTTGCATGTGTTATACTATATTTGTATGTATGGGAATGATCTTGTATACTACCGAGTGATTTCAATTGCATATTAAAGGTATTCAAATGCTCTTATATGTTATAATCATTCTTTTATGAATATTGTAAATTACGATCATTGCACAAATACATGCATTCAAGATATTCATAAGCATCGTCGTGCACTTTTCGGTACGTATTTGAGTAAGTCATATGTCTTGTTTTAAGTTTGTAAAGAGGTGTTCCGAAATTTGATATCTTTTTATATTTCATTTTTATACTTGTCACTATCTATTAAATTTATTTTTTCATATAATTTCTTTAGTTGTACAATTAATTGGGACATAGAGGAGAGACATTCTATTCTGGGTCACATGGTCACAGAACTTCTAAATTAATTTATTTCCAGGCATTGAGATTTTACTGGAAGACTTTCTATCAACGTCCCACGGCCGTAGGACGTAGTCTATATTTTTCTTCGTAAGTCGCGGTTCTGTTTTCCGTCATGCCTCATTTTAACTTTAACCTCGTTTTTAAGCTTACTTCTCATATGTTCCTAATGTGTCATACTATGTTTGTATGTATGTGAATGATTTTGTATACTATCGTGTGATTCCAATTTCATATTAAAGGTGCTTGAATGTTCTTATATGTCATAACCATGTATCATACTCTTATTAATATCGTAATTTACGATCATTGCACACATACATGCACTTTTTTTTTTTTTAAGCATACATGCACTCCAGCTAGTCATAAGTATCGTCGTGCACCTTTTGATTTATATTTGAGTCATATATCTTGTGTACGGTTTGTGCAGAGACTTTCAAAATTTTCATCTATCTTTTTGTGTTTTATTTTTATACTCATCTCTATCTTTTTTTTTACACTCTTTAATATATAATTTAATATATTTTCCCTTTATTTTTAGTTGTACAATTAAGTGATATCATTTTTCTCTATCAATAAGTAATAATAAATTTTAATGGTAGAAATATGCATTTATGTAGAACTTGGTAAATATTTGTCCTTATGTTATTAATTTTATTTTCAACTATACAAATATCTTATAATATAACTTATAGTTAATATAACAATTTTAAAAAGAATCACTATTATGATATTCTATATGTTTTCTATAGATGTCAAGAATTTTACTTCTAAATTATTAAGGAATTTTATTTTTACTTAAATAAATATTTTTAAAATATTTAAATGTAATAATGCTTTCTCTTTATGCTTTCTAGATATATAATATTAATTTATCAAGACACCCTCAAGCATAATATTTTATAATTTGAGAAATATTTATATAATTATATTTTGATTAGAATTAAATAGAGATAATAATCATGTAGTAGCGAGAAAATTACACTTACAATGCCATTAGATATTACTTTAGAAATATTGACAGGTATAAAAAGCAGAACATAGCAACAGTTATAATAAAAGAAGCTGCATTAGTCCATACAAAAATCATAAAAACCAAAACATATAACTTAATTAACCATCGTATCAATGGTGTTCAATGAGTACGAAATTCATTTATTCTCTACTAAGTAGTAGCCATTAGTGCATCCAAGCACAATAATATAAACACACATCTATCAAGTTTTTATGATCCGATAAAGAGGGATAATAAACGCCAGCATCTCTTCCCAAAAAACATGGGCTACACCGGGCCGGCCGATCACCTCCATAAAATACCATTATTACACTCTCCCACTCGATACAAAGGGCGAAACGAGCTTACAGTTTTATAATCTCCTGCACCATACAAAAGGGTGGAAACGAGACTCCATTTAACCGGTGTTCTGCAATCCAGCAGCAATACCTTTCATGGTCAAGATCAAGGTATCCTCCAATCCAGGGGCGTATTCGCTCGTTGGATTCAACTTCACAAGTTCTGCAGCCGGTTTTGATTCCATGTACTCCTTCGAAATATGAGGCCTTAATTTCACATGGTAGTGTGGGTCCCTAATACGCTTCAGTGTATATGCCTGGCTCACGTTCAAGGTTGTAATGTAGGAATCACGCAAACGAAGCCGTTGCTTCAATTGAAGATCTCCTTCCAGAAGATCCTTGTGTCCAGCAATCTAGGGGAAAAAGAAGATAATTCAAAAAAAAAAACAATGCAAATTTGCACATAGCTCCCCTGTAACTTATTTCCAACTTACAATTACACCCTTCTAGTATTATTGGAGATAGTTAAATGCAAGGGCAGATTACATTTACTACACCTAGATTAACTGACTATACAAATTAATCCTTTTGGTTTGAGAATTACAGCATAATCCCAAAGTTTTTGCAACAAATGTGTAGAATTCCAAAAGCCCCCAACTTACGGTTTCATCAGGGGTATCTTTGTAAAGTTTACACATTTATTGTAAAACTGCAGGACTATAGGGTAATATATCTAACCAAATGGATTAATTTGAAGTTTCACTTTAACTTTCGGGAAGTAAATGTAATTCACCCTAATGTAAATCAAATTTCAGTAAACTTCTCAGATTGTTGCGTCATTTCCGAATGATATTATCCAAAGTTACCTGGAGCAGAAGAGATTTTGTTTCCTCATAGTTGGATCTCAATCGTTCACCAAATGGCCATAGCTCTTCAGAGACGAGGAGCTTGTCGAACAGAGCAGCAATACCAGGATCTCCCTTGGCAAACACCATCTCAACTAAGTCGATTGTGACTCTGAAGAAAGGCCATTCATTGTACATGTCTTGCAGCATTTTGAGGTTTCTAATATCCTTCTGGATGGCATGTTTGAATGCCGACCCAAACCCTAGCCAAACAGGGAGATGAAATCTGGTCTGAGTCCATGCAAAAATCCACGGAATAGCTCTCAGTGATTCGATCCCTCCACTAGGTTTCCTCTTTGATGGACGACTACCAATGTTCATACGCCCATATTCTAATTCCGGGGTGGCCTAAAACAAAAGTCAAATAAATCATGTTACTACAAAACAAGAATTAGTAAATAGGGATAAATAAATAATATTTAGTCCATATCAATTGATTTATTTATTAAATAGAATTATCTGTAATATCTTTTTTAAAATCCTTACATATACCCCCGATAGTGAACCAAATATAACACAATACTTTAAATCATCCTTTTTTTGGTGGGGTGGGGTGGGATTGGTACTTGTAAATTTCAAAAGGATGGATTAACTTGCAATGTCAATATTACTAAGGTCGAATGCAGATGCAATATCCCCAACAAATAACAAACATAGAAATTAAAAAGAATTTAGATACTTACGAGGCGAAAATACTCGACAAACCGAGGCTCTTTGAACACAATCTCCCGGTACTCCTCGGTAGAAACAGCAGCAATTTCATCAAGTAGGACCCGCCATTCTGGCTTCGGGGAAACAGGGGGATGCATCCCATGCTCCAAAGTAGCAGCCGTAAACCGCTGAAGCGTCCTAAAGCACAAATGCTCCTCCCCGAATGACTGTTCAATAACCTCTCCCTGTACCGTAACACGGAGTGACCCGTTCACCGTTTCTGGTGGTTGGGACAATATAGCAAGATGTGTGGGTCCACCCCCACGTCCCACAGTCCCACCCCTACCATGGAACATAGTCAGCTTCACCCCGTACTCCTTAGCAACCTTCACAAGCTCCTCCTGTGCCTTATATAGCTGCCACGCTGCTGAAAGCCGGCCTGCATCTTTGCCTGAGTCCGAATAACCGATCATCACTTCCTGTTTCCCGTTGATACGGTTCTTGTACCAGTCGATTGAGAAGAGACGGGCCACAGCGTGGGGGGCCTCCTCCAGATCAGCCAGCTTCTCGAAAAGTGGGACCACCCTCAACGGGTTCTTGACATGGCACTCGCGCTGGAGGAGCTCGACCGCCAGCACATCAGACGCCGAAGTGGCCATCGAAATGATGTAGGCGCCGAAGCAATCAGATGGGAGCTCGGCGAGGACACTGAAGGTGTCAAGAACGTCAGCAATCTCCTCAGTTTTCGGTAGGTCAGGACCAAAGAGGGGCCGTTTGCTGGAGAGTTCGGAAAGGAGCCATTCCTGTCTCTGTTGTTCAGACCAGTCCCGGTATGAGCCGATGTCGAGGTGGTTCGTGATGGCGTCGAGGACATCCGTATGTCGGTCGGATTCTTGCCTAATGTCGAGGCGGACGAGGGAGAGACCAAAGGTGGAGACTTGTCTGAGGAAGTCCAATAGGCTCCCATCGGCTATGGGGCGGTCACCACATGCGCATAGGGATCTGTAGCATAGCTCAAGGGGCTCGAGGAACTGTGAAGGAGTATATTTTAAGAGTTAGAATGCGAACGGTGTGGGAGCCAGTATTTGTTTTAGATCATGATTTTTTTTTGGAAACTGTACCTGCTCAATATTGGTGAAGGTTGCCTCTTCTGGGATTTCAGATACTCCTTGGGCTAACATGTGGCGGGAACGCTCGCGGGTCTGGTAGAGCTTGTCTCGCACATAACCAAGAACGACACGGTAGGGCTCGTTTGGTGGGATTGTTTTCCAAAATTCTGCATGGGGAAGGAGATTAATGGTTTGTGTGTGAGAGATTAATGGTTTGTGTGTGTGTGTGAGAGAGAGAGAGAAGAGAGTTTGAGGGTACCTATGTAATGCTTGGCATCTTTCTTCGAAGAGCTGTGGAGTTCTTCAGCACGAACACGAAGCTCATCACTGCAACGCCACATGGACAACTGGAAAACGCAAATGAATTTAGAGCTAAAACATCTCAACATACATTGCAGACAAATATTTACTGTAAAATTGCATGTATTTCCACGATCAAAGCGCTCAATGCATGCAAATTTTGTATGCAACTTTTAAAGTTGAAAGAGTTCTTGTTTAACTCTAGTGAATACCTCAAACATGAGATCCTCGATTTGCGAATAGTACAAGTTAGCTGCCATCATTCTGGCCAATAAGCAAACATCCCTAGTCACCTCAGGAGTTACCCTTGGATTGCCTGCAATTTATTTACAATTATATTAAAACTTCTTGAAAAATCTGTGGAACTAATTACTTAAGAGCCAAAAATACAAGGTAAAAAAGAGAAATACCATCACGGTCTCCACCCATCCAAGAAGAAAACTGAATTAAAGGGGCATTATAAGGAACACGTTCGTTAATCCCTATATTCTTAAGTGCTGTATCAACACGGCGCAGAAACTTCGGTACGCCTTTCCATATTGTTTCATGAAAGTAACTCATTCCTGCCCTCATTTCATCCTGAGGGGCTGGAGGAGTCCTTCGGATCTCATCAGTTCGAAAAGCAGCTTGAATCTAAAAACAGAGAAATAAATAAAGAATCCCACAGAAACATAATATAAACATGTTAGTTTCATATATACTCAGCATTTCCCATCTAAAGAAGGTATTTTTCTGCATTTAGCTGGAGAGAAGCAGAAATGGAGTGTTTGGTTGTTTCTGCTTAAAAAAAGCTAGAAGCACCTTTCAGCGTGTCATTTTCCAGGTTTAAAGTTAATTTTTCTATTCTTACAAGTGTTCTTTTTTCCTGGTTTTCTCCTTAGCTTCTCAAAAGCAAATATTTTACAAACACCCACAGAATATAACATATATAATTTACAAAAACAAGAAGAATTACCTCTCTCTGTAAAGCCTCATCAAGCTCCTGCTTATCATCAGGAGTAATGTCTTTAGCATATAACTGAGCTAAGCAGTTCCGAATCCTGAACAAGTTCGGCGGATAAAACAAGTCACTACATGTATGTGTAGATACAAATGCAGAAACCTCATAATCTAATAGCAAACAAACCTTCCATGCTTCTGAAGCAAAGATCTTCTCACAGACTGTGTGGGATGAGCAGTGAAGACGAGATCAACAGTTTGATTCTTCAATGCATCAAAAACCTCTTGAGGAGATTTTTTCAAGTCAACCACAAGTCTTTTGAGAGTCTCTTCAATGTCTGATTCAGTAGTAGCTGAATTCTCATCAGTATAGTCTCCTTTCTTCTTCTTGTTACGGCGCCGATATGCCAGCTGGACTTCCTCAGCCAAATTCGCCAAACTAAGCATGTGAGCAAAAGCTTTTGCTACAACAATCGAATCACCGGGATCCAAACTTGTCAACACACTTCCAAGCTCTTCCAGCTTTTTGGGATCACGCTTGTTTTCATACTCTGCCGAAAGCTCATAACATTCTTGCACCTTCATTAAGAAACAAACTTATGAGACTTGATTACGAAATCAACTGAAGTATTGATAATATACACTCTTTGAGAAAGTTTGGGTCTATTTGCCCTGATCATGTTTAAGTTCCAACAATCAAAGAAACGCTTTTAAATTACTAGCAAATAGATCTGAAGTCTGAACTAAGATACAGTTCAATCTTCACCAGAAGTTCTTTAATTTTGCTTCTTTTACTTAAAATTCAACTTGGATGTGCTACTAAATTGAGAAACCAAAACAACATCTTCACATCAGCAAAAGATAAAGAGAGACAGAGTATTTACACAAGATCAAATTTTTAGGGATCACAATAGCAAATCAACACCCAAATTCAACTAAAAAAGCAAAATTCCCCCAAATTCAAAGGAAAAAAAAAGGAATCTCATACCGTTTCCTTGAGATCCTCTCCATGCAAATCCTGGAGAATATCGAGAAACCGATCCAAAAGCAAGGCATCATACTCAACGAGCTTATCATCCTCAGACACTTTCCCCGGCACCAAAAGCCTCAACTGGGCATCAATTGATGCCAACTTCTCCAAATTCCGAGCCGCCATTGAAGCAATTCCCTCCCACTCCAATCCTCAATTCTCAATCCACACACAGAACAAACACCCAAATCCACAAAACACCCTGCAAAAGCTGAGACCAAAAATCAAACACTCGAATCAGTACACAGCAACCAATTACTCCCAAAAAAAAAGTGGAGAATTCGTAGGAATGCAATGGATTAGACGGTCAAAGAAAGCAACAAATACGCAACTTCATGCAAAAAGCACAGAAATTCGAAATTCACATGCAAACGAAGTGCGCTCTGAAAATGATGTTCTGATTTCTAGAATCGGTAAAATTCCAGAAACTGAAAGTGTATTGACCAAGTATCCATGGAAGTGTACCTGAATCTGGGAAGTAGATTCCTGAAGAAGAAGGGGATCAGAGTTGTGATACAATGAGATTACCACAGAGGTGTATGTATATATAAATAAACAACAAATTAGAAGAGGAAAAATTGTATCGAACTTTTTAATTGGTCAGTTTCAAATATCTTTTTCGAACAATAAAATATTATTGATTTTATGTTTGCTTATTCGTTGGCTAAGATTATGCCTTTTCTACGTCTTTAAGGTGCCAAAAGTAAATCTTGCGAGACCTACGGAAATTATTTGTGCAATAATAGAAGTCTCCTCTAATTTAAGTATTTGAAGTTGCCTTAATTTAATAAGATATTTTTCATACGAAATTTTTTCGGAAAAAAAAATTAAATTTTTATGATTCAATTCTCCATAACAAAATCAGACATTCTGTAATGAACTTTTAGATATGAGAGAAATTTAGATTCTAATGGATTGATGGCATTTTATACAAAATAATAGGTGGCGTAATTTAATAATTCTACTAGTAATCTTGCATAATCGTTGCGTGTGCGAATTAATTATTATCTAAATATATTAAAATTAATTTATTAATATATATTTCATAATTATTTTTGATATAATTACTAAATTTAATAATTCTATATTAATAACATATATCTAAAATATAAATTAAAAAATATGAGTAAGAAAAAAAAACATAAAATCTTAATAAAAAGAAAGGTGAGAGAAAAGTAAGATTCAGATAAAAGTAACCCACTAATAAAATACATTCTCTTTATGTTAAGTGAGTAAAATAAATTAAAAAAAAAGAGACAAACCAAGAGACCACGGGTCTCACGCTTAATAATAATATAATAGAGTATAGATATTATTATTATTATTCATATATTTTGTATAGAAATTTTTTTGTCTGCAATCATTTTCAATAGAAAGATAGATATTTTAAGTTTTATACAAATTATGGTGTGTGTGTGTTTTTTTTCCCTTGTCAATTTATTTTTTCATTTGTGAATATTATGTTAGAGAAGTACATTTTGAATAGGAATTAGTACGGGTGAATGGAGTTTTTGGTCAAACAATATATGTGACATGTTTCTTGGCTTTCTTTATGTGTCACCGTCTAGTCACTTTCATTTTGGTCCAAAAACAAAAATAAGCGTGGTCACTTACAAGATTAATAAAGAATATGCCTTACAGATGCTTTTTCACTTTTTGCATTTTATTAGTTTTTTATTTAGCTTTTTTTCCACCGTGATAACTTTGGAATAATTCACTTAGATTCGTATAATATTTGTGCTACAAGGAATAAAACTATTTGTACCCGTCTACTCACTCTGGTTACATTTACTCTTTACTAATATTTTACCCTAAATTTTCGACCTAAAATAATTAGATTTATCTAAATATAATGAAGTATGATGCACAACACCTGCGTGCAACAATTAAAAGCTAGCCTTAATAAATTGCTGATGCTCAAAGTCGTGTCTCATAGTCATATATATACCAAAAATAGATAAATTTGTGTTCTTATAATGTATAAGGCTATATATTTATTCAACATGATTATAATTTTCAGCATGGATTTACCCGCTGGGAGTATCAACTTGTGTATTTTATTATGCATTTTTAATTAAGTGAAATCCGGGTAGCTAATATCCTATCATATTATTATATTATCAAATGAATATCCATTATTGTATTAAATACTTTTCACGTAATTTTTTTTGTTTTACAAAAATTTTATATTTCAATATTTATATTATATCATATTTGTATGGACCCTTCTTGCACCATACTTTTGGCCCTAAATTAGGATCTCAAAGAATTAAATTAGGAATTACAACTGGATCACCTTAATCATAAATAACTAGGAACAAAAGATGAAGACAAACAGTTGGCTTAATGGTAAACATTTTTACCTATAAACCGGTAGGTTACGTGTTCGAGTCTTATCAGATGGATTAATTGGGAAACAAGTATTGATCCTCTTTTCAAAAGAAAAAAAAAACTAGGAACAAAAGATGAAGTTGTTTTTGTATAGTTGAATTTATTGGTGGGATGACGAGTGTACATTAACTTTCTTGTTGCGAATCCTCGTCCGCCTAACCTTTTTGTCTCGTAAATACCTTTGCTTTTGTCTGCATGCCTCCTATTATTTCCAAGATATCCACAAACGTTAATTTAACGTAAGTAATAATTAATGGGCTAATCTTTTTCTATATTGGCTTAAAAGAACAAAATAAATCAGCCAACAAAATACATACTTTTAACTTGATATTATATATAATTAGAAATTCGCTCAACAACCAATTTATTTTTTGAGATACTTTAACGAAAAAATCAACTATACCGTAAACATCAGTATTTAAAAAATATCATATATATATTAAATATATATAGCAGTTCGGTCGTTTTCCGATACCAAACCCATTAACAGTCACTGCACAATAAAGAATGGTGAATTATTGGAGTCGTATCACGTATGTAATATTTATTTTATATGATGGGAAACTATATAATATATATCAAATATATATATAAATTTGGATGAGGCAGTTGATAAGTGGGGAATATTTTCAACTATATGGTCGGTGCTGACACCATAAAATTATATATGCATGGTACTCCTATATTGGAAACCAAACAAGTGGCTCACATGCCTGCTCCTTATTCCGTACTTAAAAATTGAGCCCCTTTTTTCAACGTTATGGAAATTTATTTTCTACATTAAAATGCAATAACAATTCCACTGTTTATTATCCGTATTTTCATTTTCACTCCTCTTTTTTTTAATCGGAGATAATTAATTATGAAATCACCTATATTATATGCATTGTGATTCTTAGGTTTATGATGTAACATATCAAATACAATGCAAATAATTATTAAAGAAAATGCATATCGAAAAAGTTATCGAGTGAACTGGGGATGGTTGCAAGTTATATTAATATAATTAAATAACTCAAAACTTAAATAATCTTTTTTAGTAGGGAATTAATAATTATTCTCTACTCTATTTTAAATAAAAATTTAAAAAATGATACTATGATAATGATTTTGATTGAAAAAAAAAATAAAGTAAAACATCCAACGTCTAAAAGTCAAAAATTCTTTATTTTCTCCAAAATCATAGGATTCAAACTAAGTTGACTTAATTTGTTCGACTTTGGCTCACTTTTATCAATAAATTTGTGTATATATTTGGAAATTCAAGAAAGCATATTCTGTAATATTCCGCTTTCAAGAACTTCACAAAATATAAAAAATAGGCTGCCCTAAACTATGCATGAGTCATGAGACTCATGACAGTATAATAAGCACAAAATTTATGAAAAGTAGACTTTTAAATAAAATGTCTATTGCGGACTATATTTTTGAACAAAAAAAAAATATATCTAACATAACGGGTGGAAAATATAGTATTTTATAAATTGTTAACAACTCTTATAGATACCAAACCAATACCATATGCACCAAATTAAGTATAGCAATTTTAAGAATATCAAGAGAAATTTCTTCATTGATCTCCGTTATTATTATTATTAGTTTTTAGTAATGACCTAAGTTTTTTTTTTTTTTGGTGGAAGTAATGACCTAAGTAGGTTGACGTTTATGCTTGGCTGTAATGAATGAGAAGTTAATGACCAGATACATTTGATATTCTTCCATCAAAATATTTGACTTGCTTGATAGCCGGCATAGAAGTCATATATGTAGAAAAATGACAAAAAACAAAAAAAGTTGATTTTGATAATTTAATTATAAAAAAAGAAAAATGGAAACAAAAAAATCTAAAAAGAATTAAACAAAATTGGGAATAAAAAGAAGCTTCTAGATTAGGAAAAAAAAGACTTTGAAACAAAGTTGCAAGCAATTGGACCACGTTGTAAGCTAAGATCAGGAGTTGATTTTCGGATGGTCCATACATTTTACTATTTTTTTTTTGAGGTTTACCAAATTGTCAAGAAACACTATACTCTTTAACTTAGTTTGATAGAAATGACAAGATAATTTAGTGGAAATTACGTGCAGAATGATAAGATAAACCACATATTATAATATAGCTAATATATTTTTCTGTTAACACACTCCAACTAATCAAAAAGATATAAATTCGAATAATTACATTCGAAAAATAACTTTCGAATCACTTGAGTTAATTAATATTGATATAATGTGTAACTAATAGATACAAGAACATAACAAAATATGACACAAAAATTGAGAGTCAAAGATAAAATCTCTTAATTTTATAATTTTCATTTGTGGAGGCCGTTATAGGTGGAATAACATATTAGCTCCTTATCAGGCGTGAATGGTGATGCAATATTTGAATTTGACTGATAAGTTAGAGCAATTATTGAAGGCATGGGTACTAACGTGGGTTCATGCCCCCACACACTAATCAATATTAATTCCCTACTTTCTTTTATTTGAGCTTATTGAAATACTCTAAAAATCATAATTTCATATTCTTAATTTTCTCAAAAGTCGCAAGTTAATACTTCACCAGATCCGTGACTGCCGGCAAAGTCGCATGCTGTCTTTGGTACTTTCCAATATCATTAATTATCAATATTATGTATATAGTATATACAAAAAATATCATCTATGACGCATAAGACATATACATAATATATTGAATTGAAGTATATATATGCATGATAGTTTATGTCATCATATTCTTATCTTAAGATGCATTATTTAGTTTAATGAGTACATCAGCGTCAACTATTTAATATTATGTTAGTTTAATAAAAAATATTTTACGTTTTTTAAATGAAACTAAAAAAAGTTCAAGTAAACTTAATAATTGAATTAAGTCTTGGACTTGGATGTGTTTAACTAATCCAATAATGTTTAATTTCTTATTGAATGGAAATTAGCCCATCATGAACTGATAATTTTAATTGATTAAAAATGTTAAAAATTGAAATGGACTCAGATCAAGTTCGATTTAGATTCATCCCGTTGATAATCCTTTCGGGTATAGATGATTTATTTGTATGTTTATGATAGTATTAAAGATAGGATAGGCATCCAAAACGTGTATTAAGATTTATATTTAATTTGATTACAACATCTTTATTTTTTTTTTTTCTTTTGGGTCAGACACACAACATCTTTATTAAAATAACCAACACTTGAAAGCTATGACTTTAATGGATTCTAAGGATAACTTTAGTGCAAAAGCTAATTGGAATTGCTTCATACTTTCATACCACTTTATCGTGTTATGGATGCATGTGTGATCCCACCAAAACCATTTATTTGATCATCGGCCTACATGTCCAAAAATAAAAATATTAGCTCAATAAACCTAATTTCATGAAATAAATAATCTTGAAATCAATCTGATGGGTTCCTACTTGTCAGGGACATATGGTTAAAATTACAAATGGATGACTACTTTTGGTTTCGAAGCTCATATATACATTAACTCTCGAGGAATTCCAACTGACGGAGAGTTAAATAGTTAAAATCCATTATTGAATACTAGAATCATGCAAGTGTAACTAATAAATATAGACAAATAAAAACAATTCCAATTATAAATAGAGCTACATAATTATGAAAATCTAAATCCTAGCTAGACTCATCTTCTATAAAAAGAAATATTGGGTTAAGCATTACGTACAAACCTAAATAATAAAAAAAAAGACAAGTTGGTTAAGCATCAAGAGTCAAGACAAGCCTAAACCATAGAAAAAGACAATTGGTGAAAACACAATCAAATGATCAATATATATATATTTTATAAAAAAATGATTCAATCTTCCATTTTATCTAGTATACTATTTCATATCTCACTTTCAAAAGCCGGCCCAGCCCGATTATTTTGGGCTTTCTGCCCCGTGCTCATAGGCCATAATGGAATTAGCTGGATTACAATACAGTAGAGAGTAACAATAAATAGTGTCAAAATTGGGCTAGGAGAATTCTTATTTCGTAGATTACTAGTAAATTGTCATTAATTTAATATATTTTTTTCTTTATGTTCGTATCATCGTCAAAATCTACAAAAAAAATAAAAATAAAAAATAAAAAATAATAATATAGTAAATCAAATATATATTTGTATATATTATATAGAAATTAAAGTGAACAGAGTTTTCTCTCGCAAACAAGAAACAACTATTTATAACCACACAACACTATTTATTTTTGAAGGACAACACAACACTTATTTTTTGATATACCTAATATTCCTCAAAAAACCGTTACTGTGATTATCCTGCTACCTGTAACTCTTATTTTCTCACTACAAATGGTAATAATAAAAAAAAAAAAGAAACTCAGGTGAATTAACTAATTAAATTCTATTCAACATATAAATACATTCAATTCATGATAAGAAAATTTTATAGATGCAGCAGGGACGACCTGCACCACAACTATATACTTTTAATTGTTCCCTATCAATCTCCTTATATCGTACAATTCTTAAGAAAGTATCATATCACTATGTATGTTAAATTTAATTGTTGACCAAAAATGAGTGCATTTATTTAATTAAACAACACAAAAAGGGGGGAAAAAGAGAGAAAGGAGATTTTGTACACTTGGAAAAGCATTTGGCTGACGAGGTGTTGAATTATAATTATTTTTAAAAGTGGGGACAATTAGTGAATAGTTATACTGTTGATTGTCTAATCAGTGCTGCATTATATATGTTAATGGTTGATTAAGGCATTTTAACAAATATTTTCCTGATTCTGCTAATAAATGGAAGTTGGTGGGGACTTTGTGTAATATCAGAAAAAGTGAGAACCTCTCTCAGTGCATGAGGGCCATGCTCATCCTTAATTGCCATTATCGTGGTCGCCACATTCGATGTGTATATTTGGAATTTCTTAAGTTATAAGATTATGAATTTCCATTAATTTTACAGTTTTGTTTCCTCCAAAAGTATTTGTGAACAATTGTGACAAATGTGTAAGTAAACTTAGAAGAAAATAGATTGTTTAGTTGTATAATAATAACACATCTATAAGATGTTTGGAAAACATATCGTAAACGGGACGTGTGATTAAGTAAAATAGACTCATTTATCATTTTAATGTAAGTATAAACGAGAATGTTATTATAATTTGTAGCTATGTTAATTTTTGACTTTAAGCATGTTATGATAAAAGAATATATAGTTGTGTAATTAACAAATAAATATAATTATTGAGAAATTGAAGGTGATGTGGTGTGGATGTATTACTAACACTTGATGTCACGCTAGACTTTTTGATAATATGTGGATAAATGGGCCCCGTAATGGTAATATATTTTCATAAAATCAATATTAAAAAAAAAAATAGTTGGGTTGAATGATTGAAAAGTTCCTAAGGTAGTGGGCGAGATCTCTATCTTCTTCAACCCGAAAACGAAAGTTTGTATTTATAATTCATCAGTCTTATAATTACATGTACTTGAATATCCTTGCATTTATTTAATGTACATCACATATGTGTATCGTCTCATATAAATTTTTTGCCGAACTCTTTCGATTACTTTCAATCGAATTTCAGTTTTTGACTTTTCATTACTAATTACTTAAGTATTGAAGTGTTTTTTTTTTTTGGGAAAACTCAACCTAATTCATCATTTTCTTATCTCATTTTCAAATTAGAGTTGCTCGAACTAAATAAATATTTGAATGTTTGTTAGATTAATTTCCTATCAGATCAGTAACCATATTTTGGCACAATTAAATTAAAAGGTATATAGTGATTATAGTCGCTTTAATTATCTATACAAATTATGCGGGTGTTTGCAAAATGCAAACTCTAAAAATAAGCGATCTCATAAGCGTTTATTTTTATGGATTTTGAAGTGTTTGGAAACCCAACTTCTACTTAAATTAAGCAGAGATAAGCCAGAATCCAGAAATAAGCCAGAACATGCTTTTGGATTCTGCTTATAGATTATACGGTTAATTAAAATTCTATTTGACAATAATATTCTCATAAAATATTAATATTCCTACATTAATCTTTTAAATACAAATACAACTCTAGAATTCATATATTTATTTACTTTTTCTACTTGATACTTTTTTTCTTTTTCTACTATTTTCGTAATTTCCAAAAATCTCATTATAACTAAAAACATCTACAAATTATTGGAAAAATCTTTTCTTTTTTTCTTAAAATTTACAAATAAATAAATATATATATATACATAAAAATTAATTTGTTTAATTAATTATACATAATCTTATACAAAATTATAATAACTTATAATAATTTTTATTCAACTTAGAGCATATTTTATTGTCAAAAATTATTTCGAATTATTTTAGGGTAAATTAGTAAATTTATAAAAATTAAAAGTGATTATCAACTTTTATTTGCAAACACTCAACATATTATTTTTCTGCTTATCACTTTTTTTTTCCCAAATACTTATCGTTTTTACTACTGCATTTTTTGTCACTTTTACTTCTACTAAAGTTTGCAAACACCCCCTATATATTACTAATTTTCATCACTATCTTGGTTTTTTCCTCACAATTTTTGTTTTCCCGACAGTAGTTTCGATTTGAGCCAATACAATTAGTATTTGGAAAAATTACATCCAACTACCCTATATTTAGGTCTAATTACAACGTAGTCCATGATTGTTTAGAAATTACATTTTAGTCCCTATATTTTTTGTTTTCATGAAATCCATTAACGAAATTTGTAAAAGTACACTTATGTTCCAGATGCTTTTATGAGTATTACATTTAATATAAGACCAAAAATGCAAAATCATACCTAAAAGTTTAAAAAAGTTAGGTCTAATTACAAATATTAACAAAAGATAGGGACTAAAATGTAATTTTTAAACAATCATAAACTACGTTATAATTAGGCCTAAATACAGGGTAATTGGATGTAATTTTTCCGTAGTATTTAACAAAGAAGATATAACAGAACATATATAAATACGTAATGTTACAAGTTTAAAAATGAAATTAACATTGGTTGGGCTCAAATAAATATAATCTAGCTTTTTTTTTTGAAAAATAAATATAATCTAGCTGGGATCGAAGAACTGTATGTGACAGTTGTCGTTCTAATTTGTGTACACAAAATATATCATAATTGACATGTAACTGGTTATTTTTAGCAATGAATTTACTCAAAACAATTGAATTCGGTCCATCTGCAGTGCAATAATACTAAAATACAATTTTGTAACATATGTCTGGACCGGAAATTCTAGCCCAAACCCGGCTTGACCGAGCCCGCGAATAAAAACACGCCATATGGAAATTAAATTTTAATTAAAATAATTGTTAAATTTAACTACTTTTCTAACCCTAGTTAAACATATTTAATTATTATATTCTCAAATATCATTATTCTTAAAAAAAAAACAAATCTTTATCTTCCCTACAAATTTACATTTTCCTTTATTCTCACTTCGTACGTTTCAATTTCGTTCTCCTCCTAAAAGATTTCAATGACTTTATTCTCACTTCTTAAGTTTCAATTTCCTTCTCCTTCTAAACGATTTCAATGACCTGTATTTGACATAGATTTATTTTAGTTCTACTAGATAGAAGACATGGATTCATTTTAGTTCTACTAGATAGAATACGAGCCATTAGTGATTGATGAAATCTACTATATCAAACATTAGTGATCGATGAAATCCACTATATCAAAACATTTATGTGACTGCGATGCTTGAAGGAATCCGCAGCCGTGGCGTTCGTGATAAATACTTCGAGTTGATTCACTGATTTGACCGATAAGCAAATCTTCATCCGAGTAATTTGTTCTTAACCAGTTTGTAAGAT
>JBBMKE010000011.1:12098131-12110890 GCA_037834125.1 Lippia alba | reverse complement strand
TTTGAGATTAACGTTGTCATGTTTTGAGATAATTGTTGTGATGATTTCAACAAGACATTGTTGTGATGATTTCAACTTTGTATTTTTTTTATTTTTTTTTTCAAACTTGAGAAAAATGATAGTTACAAACTTGAGTAATTCGCATGTGTTGATTGATCTGGCTCAAATCTGGTCGAACTGAGCTGTACGAGCTGGGTGTCAGATCTGGGTCAATCAGTCAAGAATTTATAAAGTGGGTTCTTATCGACCTGAAAGCGCTAGAAAACGTGAGCACAAAGCCAACTTGGGGGACTTGGAGTTTTACCCAAATTTGGCACTCCGACGCTCAAGTTAGCACGGGGTAAGTGTAGAAAGAGAATTAATGCGGTGTAAATGCGCAATAAAAGCTTACCCACCACTGCAGAAATGGGGAGTATTTATAGCTAGGGCTCATTAACACAGTAGTGCGTGTACCGCGACTGTGCATTAATGGCGCTGTCAGCCATCGACCTGAATGTCGGATGGTGGATCTGGCGATCGGGAGGTTGAGAGTACTTTCTTTCCCCTTTGGGAATAACTGGATACACAGGTCATTAAGTGCGCCGTAGTACACTTGCTACAGAGAATGAAGAGTGTGCACGTGTCCCGACAAGAGTGCTTTATGGTATTTGGGTGTTTGGTGATTTAAGCCATCGATCTAGAGATCGACGGATCGTATCGGGGCCCAACTTAGAGATGTGGACGTAGAGATTCCAGGTCGCTCGGGTATCTGCTCTCAGCTTGATGAGTCCAGCTCGATCAAGGCCTGAGAGAGGATCCTCCACGTCCCAAGTATACGAGTTCGCCACTTCGACCTGGCTGGTGCTAGGTGGCCCTCTAATCCAGTCCAGGTCATCCCAATGTCCACGTGGCCTCCACGTGGTGCGACACATGGACTATTGCGATTATGCCATGTCATTGATCAAAGGTTGAAAAATAGTGTCAATTTTTTCTCAAGTACAGGCAAAACTCTTCTAGCAGAATAATGGTGTAAGGATGATTTGTCCTGAATTGTTACAATCAAACTTGGGCAGCAGAACTCTTTTAGCTTGTGAAGAATTGTTAGGACTTAGCATCAAACTTGGGCAGTAGATCTCTTTTAGCAGAATAATGGCGGACACAAATTGATTCTTGCCCAATTATTCATTTCTTTCCATATATAATAAAATAATAATTAAATACGATTAACTAGGGTTAGAAAAGTAGTTGAATTTAACAATTATCTTAATTAAATATTGCGCATTTTTATTCGCGGGCTTGGCCAAGTTGGGTTCGGGTTAAAATTTTCCTGTCCGGACACTTTTAATTCAAGACCACATATGGTGTACTGTAACTTTCGAAGACATAATTTTATTACTTGCGTCAAATATTTTAATTCAAGTCTATCTATGGCACACAAAAACTTTTGAAATACAACTTTACTATTTGTATTAAATACCATATTGAACATATATATATTAGGTTTTAAAAAAATATTTAATCAATTCCATGCTATGTTGTGTTTATATTTCTATCATCGGCTCTATATATGCACGACAAGTTGTTTAAATACTTTGTCTAAGACAAACAATTTTCTCTTTTATCTCCGGATAAACTTATACCCAAGCGTATAATATGCAACCCAAAATAAGGATTAATTAAGCTGCTCAGAACTCATTTTGAAAGCGATCCATAACAACACATAGTTGTTTACGAAGGTTCATTACTTATAATAAATATAAAATAATTTAAGCATTGAAATTAGACTCCATCAAAACACAGCTAAAAGACATACAATTATGTTGAGAAAACTGAAAAGAGAGAAAAGGAGAAAATTAGACAAGAAATTTTAACATGATTAGGTTTAAAATGCCGACATTCACGAGCAAGACAAACATAAAATCTCCCACTGTGATACGAAAATTGGTAAATTTCTTTTTCTTTTGAAACATAAAAATTTGTAAAATTGATATACACTTACGAAACCTGCTTTCTAAGTTCTAACCCTACTCTATGCATTCAGCTTCTTGTTTCCCACATACTTACGAGAATAGTTGGGAGAATGCAATATTAATCGGACATGTCAGTACCACTATCATCTTTACACGTTATGTGTCATTTCCTACTGATAATCTGTCTTACTCTTACATGGATTAAACAATATAATATTATTTATAAAAAATTATGTTGGAAGGTGTTCCCGCAATAAGCACCTTCAGCTATTTCGGGAGATTAGTCCTTCACTCAATTTGGTTGAAGGAAACTCTTAGATATCGAAAAAAAAATATTATTTATAAGTTAATAATATTTGGACAATTTACACCCAATTAGTTAATTTTTGGCGTAAATTAGGCCAAACGCATGGTATTTAACAACTACCTATATGGTCCTAAATATAAACCTATTTGATTTAGTGTGAAAATGGTGAAACTTGGTGGCAACTTCATCAATAGGGTGAAATTGTAAAAAGATTATAGAAATTGGATTGTCTGGTTGGTCTGGTCGGAGAGAAACGAGGGCAAATAATAGGAAAATTGAATATTTAGTTTTCGGTATAGACTGACTGAGCTAGCTTAATTTTCATTATACTTCGAGCCTTCGACACTCTCTTGAAGTTGTTTAGAATTCTTGATTAGCTATTTTATTTTTAGAATGTTTATAATTTATCGGGAGAACTTATCCTTACACGAGGGAGGATGCGTGGCTCGAAAAGAAAACGTACATCACTAAATTAAAACTGGTCCTTGCCTGACGAGGGATATGCATGGTCTAAAAAGAAGGCATGTATCACTAAATTAAAACTCGTCAAATCAATAACTTAATGAAATAAGATAAGTTTCTATTACGGCATAATTTAGGCTTAGTAAATCAATATCTAAAGTCAAATTTAACCAACTAAATTCTCTCAACCAATTCATTTATACCATGCCTCCGATATAGCCATATCTGCAGACTTGACGTGTAGCCCTAATTCAGGAAAAAAATAATAAAAAACAAAAGAAAAGAAAATTAAAACAAAAACAATAAAAAACAAAAGAAAAGAAAATTAAAACAAGGGGAATAAATTCCCATAATTTCTGCTTACGTTTCAGTAAAAAAGCCACGAAAAAGGTAAAAAGAATGATGAAAGAGAAAGCCGTCGAAACGACAACTAAAACATCACTAACAAGACACTGCCATTTAATTAATTGGACAAAGATTATTCCGATCCTCAACCATGATCAGCATAATACATCATTATGGTAGTGACTATTGTGACAATAATTGTATTAAGGTTTTAACCTTAATAAACTATTACTAAAGAAACTTATACAATGATTCGAATGACTAACGCGTCTTCATATTATTGGAGGGTTTGGATGATATGCTTTTAACCTGTAGCTGTTGCAGCCTAATCCTCTTATTTTCTTTTAATTAACTTGTTTAATTAAAATCTTAAGGGGTCAACCAAATCATCCTAGGTTGTGAAAGAAAATCATAGCTTTGATCTTAGGAGTCAAATTAATTTTCATTCAAATAATATGAGGCCACACTTAATTAGTAATTAGTAGATTCTCTACTTTTTACAGTCCCCTGTTACCCATTTGAGGGGACAAATCCTGAAATTCTTACAATATTATACATTGAGGGTTCAATCAAAGTAATTGAACTATATATGAGAGAGTTCAGCAGGTCTAACGGAATAAATTGAAGTATTTAATGTGTTGAATAGGATCATATCAGAGTTCAGCAATATCTCACAGGATAAAGTGTTTGATCCGATTTTTGTATAATGGCAAATGAATTGAGAAAATTATCTTTATGTTATGCACGAGTTATGATGCACTAGACACTTCTAAAAATATAATTTTATCATGTTGTGTCGTGTTCGATTTTTTTACGTGAAAATTTAAAAAAAAAATCTATATTACCATATCCGTATCGTTATGTTTGTATTCGTGCATCATAATGTACGAGTTATAACCATGCAATCTTCAGGAGTGCAGATATAAATACCCTTATTATTTTAAGCAGAAGACAACTGAAAACCCTAATTCGGGATTCGGGAAATCACCAGTTTGGGATAACTTCTATTTCAAAGAATGTCCGAACACGAAAGACGGCTACATGCAGCAGTTTCTTCATCAATTAAATACGTATATGTTTTGAGTATGAATAATCATTATATTTATAACTAAATAACATATATAATTTCGTACGACATGCATCCAGAAAGAATTGATTATAAAATTAGATTAATCCAGCATTAACGCGTTTTTGTGCCCAAAACAAATCAAATCCTAGTATGAATCTTAGGGGAGACAGGTTTCAGTATCACTTTGAACATTAGGAATTAAAGTAAGATTTTATGCTTTTGTCACTTTCTCCTAATTAACCCAGGTTAATTTGACCCAAATCACCTTGTTAATAGGGGTTAAGGTCCAATATTCACTTTGCACCCCTAAATTATTATTTTAATGTCAATTACTCCCCAAAACTTATTCAAAATCTTCAATTATATTTAACTCCTATCTTTTGACATCTAAACTCTTTCGGACATACCCATACTCCAATTAGGGAATGTGGGAATGTGATTCAGTAGATGTGACGCGTCAATCATTAATTAAACATTAGAGACTAGCCTGACTTCAAGGATTAAGTAATTTTAAATTTCCTAACTAATTAAATAAGGTATTCATAATTTAACGACGACATTGATGATTAAATTTTGTAGTAAATATAAGAAAACAGATAGTGAAGTTGAGCTTCTAGTAATTAAGAAACTAAGAATCAAGCATGGGTAAGTATATATAGAATTAAATATATATAAATCAAGAGAAAAAAAAAGAATAAGTCCGGGTCATATACTTTGGAATTTTGACTTAAAAATTGTTCGAAAAAATCTAAACTCACATCCAACAATTATTAGGAGAACAAGGACTATTACTTCAAATAATATTACACAACTATTTGATTATTATTTTTTAAGTTCCCTTCATTATCATGGATATTTAGTTCTATTTTTTCTTCCGTATGTTTCAAGTTTGCTTATAAAACTTATCCGTAATCGATTACAAAATTGATAAGTGTGCTATAATTTAAGGGTGTAATGCATATATGAGATATTGTTCAGAAAGGTTCAATTGGTCAATAATAGAAGTATAACTCAAGATTGTGAAAGTTTTAATTCCACGGTAAATTATTCCAACAGTTCTAACATGAAGTGGAAATTAAATCAATCAAATTAATATAATGAGCCATAATATATGTTACATATTGAAGATTTAAACTGTGGAATAAATAAATCTCCAAACATACCTTGATTTATACGGATCGTTTGAGATGGTTCACAAAATCTTTACTTGAATTCTTCATGTATAAGCAGTCCAAGTTTGCTTAGGAAAAGCAGACTTAATTCCACGATTTAAATGCTTTGGATACGGTGAATAGAGAATTCCACACAATTCTCTCACAGAGATTTCTGTATCTTAAGTGATGTGGGATTTCTGATGTTATGTGCTTTTCTGTTGTTATTGTGGAGGGAGAGACTTCTCTCTTATTTATATGACGGGAGTTGGAATAACTTCCCGTTCAAATTCAAACTATCAAACTAACAACCCATTTAGTTAATATGGGTTTCGGGTCAGCACCATGGGCGACCCGTTTTATATTTCCAACACATATTACGTGTGACTGTACTAGAAATTAATCTCTACTGACTCGATCGACCTGTGGCTCCTTAGCTCGATCTATAAAAATTTATAAAAGTTGGCTCCTTTTGACCTATAAAACACTTGAACACCTAGGGATAAAACAACAGGGTTTAAATCGGCGACGATTTTTCGACGCTCAAGTTAGCGTTGCATTATTTTTAAAGTGTTTAATGAGCTCGAATGTTATTAAATACACTTATCCAACACTGTAGAAGTAGGAGATATTTATAGTGAAGGCCAAAAACGCGTTAAGCACGCACTAAGTGTATAATATTTAATGTGTGTGTTCTCGACTTAGCCACCTGTCATTATCGACCTGATCAGGATTGTATCAAATGTATATTCTTTCCTCTTTTACTATACAGGTACTCTGAAGCATTAATTGTCTCATTGTAATTTGTCCTAGAATAAGATGATTACATGCGTTCCATATTAGGCACAATTTGTGTACGGAGCTGTCGGCGGCCTCGACTCATTGATCTAGAATTTTTATGCACGGGCCTCCCATTCATGCCCAGTTGAAGATCAACCTGAGCACTTTGGAGCCCGGCCTCTGTACTTGGTCATCATGACCTTGGCTCTTGGAGGCTTGATCATATCAATCTCTATGACGGTCTTAGAATGAGCCTAATCGACCTTAGTCATGACTTGACCTAATGTTAGCAATCCTACCACGTGGTGTTCATGTGATATATATCCAACATGTTGGTTGATTTCCTGGGGTCCACATGGTTCCTCTATGAACGTATCACATGACTCAATATAATTATGCTATGTTAGTGTGATTGATGCAAAATTTAAAAAAAAATAGATAAATAATATATATATATATATATATATATATATAATCAAACAATTAATTGAGTTTTACCCATGATTATTCCCACTAAAATTTTACTAATACCATCACGGTTAACCGAGGGGATCATGGTTAAAACTCCTAGTACCAATTAAAGGTAGAAAAGAAAATAACAAAAACTTAATGTTGTCTAAAGCACTTTCATTGGCCCATACCATGTCTCCTCAAATAGCCTCTTGATTAGATTATTACCCACTACAAATCCCTTCCCATTTCAACTCTAATCTACTCCACAAAATCCCACTAAAATAAGGAAAAGGAAAAATGATGTCTAACGACCCAAGTCGTACTACTGCAGATCAAACTGGATCATCATCTTCATCAGCTCCTCCTTCAGCCACCCTCCTGCAGCAGCAACAACAACCGCCTCCGCCGCAACTCAGCCGCTACGAGTCCCAAAAACGCCGCGATTGGAACACTTTCGGGCAGTATTTGAGGAACCAGCGACCCCCAGTGGGCCTGTACGAGTGCAACTATTCCCATGTCCTGGATTTCATGCGCTATCTTGACCAGTTCGGGAAAACTAAGGTTCATCTACAAGGTTGTGCTTTTTACGGGCAGCCGGAGCCACCCGGGCAGTGCACTTGCCCCCTGAGACAGGCTTGGGGCAGCTTGGATGCGCTCGTGGGCCGGCTCCGGGCAGCCTTCGAGGAGAACGGTGGTGCCCCGGAAAGCAACCCGTTCGCAAATGGGGCGATCCGGGTTTATCTTCGTGAGGTGAGGGATTCTCAGGCCAGGGCGAGGGGAATACCTTACAAGAAGAAGAAGAAGAGGAGGAAGAACAATGATCAGGGCTCCAGTTTTCAACAGATTAATTAATCAAAGATCTTTGTTGATGTGGGACGTGAGTATAATTATCATAAAGGTAATTATTTTTAATTGTTCTTTTTTTTTTTTGTTATCTCAATTTGCTATGATTTTCAATTAAATATGAAACTTTAGCTGGTGTGGATGCATGGTATTTAAGAAAATGTAAGATTTCTTGAATTTTTTCGGAGATATATACATATATATAGTTATATTATATGATGATGATTAAGCTGGTGTTGGTTGTTCATTAATTGCATAGATGGTGTCTGTGGCTGGATCTAGTACAAAGTCCTTTATGTGAAGTATTAATCCCACCTGAGATTAATTTCCAGGACCACATATCCACCATTAATATGAAGATGATGCATACATATACATATATGTATATGTATATCTGTATCTGTACTATATATATGTGTCTGTATATGTAGTGTATGTATGTGTGTGTTCTTGTTTTCTCCAAGAACCCTACTTCCAGGCTCTGCTTATAAGCAAACCCTAATCTGCATATCTTGGAAAATTGTTAAATACACATCGGTATATATGTATATATATACATATACATACAGATTTATACAGCATGATTCATGAACACGACCACATACAGACACACACAAACACCCCTTTTCCCCCACCAAGCTGGAAATTGGAATAGGAACAAAGATACACGAGGGATATGAATATAATATAAACACCTCAATCATATGTTAATGTTTTTTACTATTTGTCCCAATCTTTTTCCTTTTGGGATTCTGACACGATCTTTGTGCTCCTCATCGACGTGATCTAAATGCCACGATTCAATTATATGGAGCACAATATCTAGCTAGTACTGAAAATTTTATATATATAGGTACCATTAAATTAAATTCATATGGGTAGCTAGCTAGGTCATTAATTAATTTCTTGTATATAATTTTCTCATATATCTTTATTAATTGTAGGAATGTCTTTTCCCTTTTGTAAAAGTAGCATGAATTGTCCTTTTGTCTCATCTCTACAAAGACAGAGATGAACAATAATTAAGGGCAGGAGTTTGTTGTTATATCAATTCTATGAAATAGTACCTCATGTGTATCAGTTGCTGCTGCTGAAGAGTAAGTTCTTCAGGGGGGATCAGCACTGGACAGATGTGTCCTTTTCTTCTATTTGTATATAATATATATGGTCAATATTATTTAATTTAATATGATAAAAATAACTAACTATATTCACTTTCTTGATTTTATTGGTGTTGTATTTGAAAAGGAAGAATACTTGGGGAAATGAAATTTAGTTGTTTATAAGCCTAATGGAAACGAATTCTCCTCTTCTAGTTAGTTATCATTATTATTTATGTTTTTGGGAGCTTGAATTTAGAAATAAGACTACTTTCTGAATAGAAGATATAAGTAATGACACTTAATCCTGATCGATAGTCATGAAACTAGCTAGTTTTTGTCATCTATGTAAGTTAGTAAGATCATATCGAAATGTTATATTAAACTGTACCATATTTGTGGAGCCGATATTAATGACATCATATAAATACGAAAGTTCACACTAGCTAGTAGCTAGCTAGCTTATAAATGTACATGTTTTGAGTGATAATTAGTAAGACTGACTTTCATTCTTTAGGCCAGAGTGAAACTAAGAAAGATTAACTTTTGTGAGAGTAGTAATGATTTAATCAGAAGTTAATAGTATAATAACTTATATTGTACATAGTATGACACATAACATAACTTTGCATTTCCTAATCTTAAAAAAAAATGATTACCACTTAATGTCTACCACTACCAAATAATTAAGTTTTTAGAACATCTGAATCAGTCACTAAAATAATAAAAATTCGATTATTGAATGAAGTTATAGTGACTGATCTAGTGAAATTAGTAAACCCCTCAAAACTAATTTAATTAGTGACTGATTTTATGTTAGGCACCAATTTAATGATTGGTATATCGGTCAATGACACTAAGACTTAATTGCATTTCTTATCATGTAACTACGGTCACTTTACAATTTCAGTTCTAATACTTTAAAACTTCTCATTTTAATCTTATGATTAAATATTTTTTGCAATATCTAGACTAATGTCGTTTTAAGAGTATTTCTCACCAAGTGATATAGTTAACAGACAGTTCTTGCACGTGTCATATTAAAATAATGTGTCAAAAAAAAATTCATCTACAAATATTTTGGGAGGGAAAATACAGTTATTTCTTCCAAGTATCTTAATAATAACCCTTACCAATTTTTCTAAAAAAAAATGCATATAAGAACACGAAGGAGGATAAGACATGACTAATGCAAATTGTATTACGTGAAATTTGCTATTATATATATCTGCGCGTCCTGGACAGAAGACACCCCAAGATGAATGTTCTTTTCTTATGCAAATGAATATGATGGTTGTGGACGAAAATTCTTTTCTAATTAATGCAATGAGCAGAATGGTTGTAGGTTTTCATTTGGCATGATCTGAATCATTTGGGCGTGTCAAAATGATTATTTCAAATTTGTTAAAAAATATCAATTCATTGGAGACGGATATTTGAAAAACTTCAAAAGTTAAGGAAAAGAAATTTAAATATCGAGTATGAATGGTTAGTTTGACTATTGAAAATTTTCTTATTCTAAATGAGAATGGAGGAGAGGGAGATAACCAAAAGATAGTGAAGGTGCTATAGAGACGCGAAATTGCTGTTAAAAAGAAAGAAAGAAAGAAATTATCCCATGCAGACTGTGTATTTTCAGGTAATTAAATGAATGATAGAAAAAAGGACCACATCACTAACTTAGACAATAAGTAACTCTTTTGACTGCATTATTCTCGAAATTATGAAAAATAATTAATTGCCCGACTAAAATGAGAAATTGAAAAAAAATCAGGATTTAAATCACAAAGTTACCATAGTTATAGGACAAAATTTAATTAAACCATTAGTTACATAATTAAGATAAGAAATTTAAAAAGGTCGGGATTGAAATTACAAAATAGTTATAATTGTATAACCAAAATACAATTAACCTCTGTTATAGAGAGCCTGCAGTCACAAAATGAATTATGTTATTTTGTTAAATGATCAATATCGCTTAGTTTTTATTAGAAGAGATAGTTACAAATACTCCTAAAATTAATTAATCAAATTAAAAAAGAAATACATCTTGAAATTTGGATAAGAGTTACCCTTCATGATATTTGTAATAATTCCTCGTTGCAACTATAAAACTATTTTTATATTTCAGCAATTTAGTTCTACATATAAAATTAAGGTGATCATTTTAAAGAGTTCGTGAATCATAAGTATTTGATAATTTCAAATTAAATTAATGTATTTTAATTAAGTTTTGTTTTTTTTTTAAACTTACACACGCCCAAATAAAATTTAAATTTAAATATTTAGGGAGAAAACTACGCCTTTTCTTTGGTTTAATTAAGTTTATATGTGCATTGTCCCCTCATTATTGCACATTGTTAATTAGTCATAGTGAGCAAATAATACGAATATCAAACTTGTTTCAACTTTCTAGAAATGAGATTGAATGGTCGTGGGGTCAAATTAAGTTGAAACTGTACTAAGAGTTTGATTTGATTTTAACTTATTTTCATTGAAATCCTACTTGTTAATTCTAACTTGAAATTAATTCGATCAAATAAATATAATGAGAGAGAATATTTTGTATTATAAAATTTCAAACAAAGTGATTCAAATGAACAATGAAAATGATCTAATATAAATTAATTAGGTTTTGGTGAACTACTGAACTAGATGTAAAGGGTAAACAAATTAAACAGATCTCATAAATAAAATAAAATGAAAATAAAGAGAAAAGCTAAAATAAATTATTGAATCAATTAACATAAAACCGACTAAAAGAGTGAAAAATTCAATCCACTAAAAAGTTAACAATAAATCAAACATATTACAATATTAGTAATTAAAGTAATTGTTTCTTTAATCAACAGTACTATTTAACGAACAAGTTGCTACTAATGCAAAGACGTCTAATTCTAAACCGTAATTAGTTCAGGAGCTTAAACACGCTATTCACATAAATAGAATTTATCCTGATTTAAATCGTGACAATCTTCATTAATAATCATCTACAAAAAGAAAAAATTGAAATTATCCGTGTCTAAATTCCGTTCTCCATCATTTATTTTATTAATTTTCTTTTTTGTTTTTTCCTGCTCCATGCCAATCTTATCACTATTTTTGTCTTATTATCGAATTTTCCCTTTGATCATTTGTCCATTTGTTTGACTAATTTAAGCTAAAATCTCGTTCTCTTCACTTTTCTGGCGTGAATCTCATTTGTGGAGGAAAAATATAATTCCTTTTTAAGGCATGAATCTCATATATTTGAAAATATGTAAATTTTCAATCCAACAAATTGAACTTGGGAATATTAGTTGAGGTAACCAGATGCTCATGAATTTTCTAAATGTAAAACTATTTCTACATTAAGTATATTTTAACTAATTACGTCAACTAACTCGTAAGTAATAACTAACTAATTAAGATATTAATTTCATTCATCCATTCAATAATCATGCTAACCTTCACATAAAGAAAAGAAAAGAAAAATCAAATATGACAGAAAGTTTTGGAAATACCAACAAAAAAGTATGAGTTAATTGTACTAAAAACCCTGTGATATACCTAATTAGCACTCACAATCCCGTGATTTGAAAATTCTCAAAGAGAACCATGTGATTGTAATGAATTAGCACTCAATTAGCATTTAAAACCCTACCGCCGTGGTTGTAGCGTTTTGAATGCTAACTTTAATACAATCATAGGGTTTTTAATGCTAATTTATATAATGATAGGATTTTCTTTGAGAATTTTCAAATTATAGGGTTCGAAGTACTAATTAGGCATAACACAGGGGATATCCGTGCAAAAAACTCAAAAAAGTATATATCCAAACAGTATTACGAGGCTTTCATATGTCCTTCAGACTCATGGCTGCTAGTTGTGCAGCTAAATGATCACTACGTGAAAAGTTCTGTAAATACTCACTAGCATTGTAAAAGCAGCCCCGAGTTTGAGCATCCCTCACTAATTTCTCCCAAACAGAACCACTATTTATCAGAATTGCTCCATTGCCTAATATCCAAAGACAATAGAGTTATATGCGCCAAAAACCCTGTGGTTTTGGAAATCGACGGAAAAAACCTTGGGTTTTGAAAAGTCAATTAAAAAACCTCATGGTTTTAAACTTTTTTTCACCGCCCCCTCATATAAATCAGGCCATTTTAAGTGGTGAAATCTCGTAATTACCCTCTTCAAATACAACAACCTTTTACCCATTTCCTTATCATTTTTTATTATAAATTATTTTATATTTTATAATATAATAAAATTAAAACATAAATATTCTTTTAACATTATATCATCATCCTCACCA
>JBBMKE010000011.1:12082309-12098031 GCA_037834125.1 Lippia alba | reverse complement strand
TTTTTCCTGCTCTGCCTGTTATCAAATTCCTCTTTCCCATCTGTTATATTTATGAAAGAATATGAGCCAAAGGCTTTGCCTCGAAGGAAGCGTTTTTCATAACCTCTTTCTGTGACGTTTTGCCCGTCCTTGATCAGTTCTCCGTAAAACTCCTTGTTTGGAAATAAACTTATGCATGGATGCATTCTATATTGAATGGCAAGAAGGTGCTTGAAGTGTCCTATTATTACAAGCCTCTCAAATAAGCTCCTGCCAAAACCAGCTTCCACACAAACCTGTCAATAAACGGTAAAACAAAATGTAAACAACAAAAACAGAACCCTTTGGGATTTATATGTAACAATCAATTGACAAATGTTTTGATTATATATGAATGTTTGTACCTTGCTTATAACCATAGCAGGGATTTGTTTTTCATCGCCAACAAGTATAGCATGACGGAGTCCGGGAAGCTGCAAAGGAATGGTGGATTCACATTCCTTAAGCTGTGCAGCTTCATCAATTATCACCATTTGCAATGGTTTCATCTCTTCTCTATTCAACTTTTCCGCGCTCGAAACAGTGCAAAAAACTAAGCATGCATTATTTAGACAAAACTTCTTGATTTTATGATCTCCAGTAAAATCGGGGACTGAGAACGTTTGACTAAGTAATTTCAGTGTTTTCACACACTTTAGCCTTGTCCCATACAGACCAGTTGCTTGGTTTCTTTTTCCTGGTTCTTTGTTTCCCATTAATGCCGGCTTTAGCCATCCTTCTTTCTTGGTTTTATTAACATCACGAAGGAAGTTGTTAAGTAATTGGAGCATCTCAAGGATTCGAATCATGATCTTTACCACTTCCAAATGTAGAAATGAAGTTGGCAAATGAGTGTATAGCCCCGTCATGCAAAAGATTAACCGATCTGCAATTAAAACGTATTTCTTTGTAAAAAATTCCTCAAATGTCAAAATACTGTCCTCTTTGTTGCTTGCGTTTGGATGATTGTTCTCAATAGAGTCGCCCTCCCCATAACCTTTGGGCTTTTTCTTTTCCTGAAACCGCGCCTCTCTTTGAGATTTTCCCTTCTTGTTTCTCTCTACATTTTGAGGTTCATCAATTTTCACCTCACCATCTTCATTTCTATCCTTTTGTTGCTCCAAGTATCGTCGGTACTGCCCCTCAGGGTACTCAAGCAGGCTCATCATCTCATATAGAGTACCTCCCCAACCAGACAGGGGGGCAAAACAGTCTTTTAGTACGGATATACGATGATCAAGAAACACATCACTAAGTTTCTCATGCCCATCAATCTTCATTCTCTTCCCATTTCCAAACAGGACTATATCCCCCAGCCCATAAGCGTCACGCTCTAATCTTCCACTCAGACAACTCATCAAACGCTTGGCGACTTCTACCACGGCAACGTTGGTTGGGGCACAAGTAAGTGTCCTGAATTTCATCTTTAACAGGCCGAATAGTAATGAAGCGGTTGTCTTCGTTTTCCCAGTTCCAGGAGGACCCCATATCAGCTTAACACTACTCTGATGGTGACATTTCGTCAAATCAACGCAATTCAACACAGCAAGCTTCTGGGAATCATCAAGCCCGAATGAGTTAATTGTTTCCTTTGCCTTGGCCAAATTAGCGTTCTCAATGTTGTTGGAGGGGCAAAGGGTACAACTCTCTACTTTCTGCAAAATACACAAGAAGATGCAATAGATATTTAACATTTCACACTTAGGTTATGTAATTTGGCACTTTTCTTCCCAAAAAATATACATTACTTCAATCATCAAACATAGGCCTAATTACATTTTATAGTCTAATGTTTATAGATTTACTGATTCCAGGCTAAGTTTTTGTCTCCTTTTGCAGTTTACCATGTGAATTCATTTTTCAGACTTATTAGCACGAATATAGAATTTTTACTTAAATTAATAAAAATAATAGGTTGTAAAGTACTGTCGAAAAGTTCATATTTTGGTTGCATGCATGTTGTAACAAGAAGTCATTCTCAGGGTGTTATAGAATAATTTTCCATCAATTTCACGATGATAAGTATAATGTTTGCTCTCTCGTTACACTGGTTTAACCGAAGTAAATTTCGCACTAGAACAACCTGAAGAAGAGCTACTAACAACATTATTAAAATGGAGAAAAGAAAATATTGAGAGAATCTTACAGAGGGGTTGTTCCCAAGCACGGAGTTGATGATGTTCATATTTCCACGTCCCCTCGAATGCAATGCATTCCATATCCGCAAGTTTGTCGTCAAGTTTGTTAGATAAACAGCAAACAGTCTATCCTTCTTCCCACAATTTTCACCCTTTTCTTTCTCCAACAATTCTATAGGTTGTGAAGTTTGGATTTCCAGACCACCTCCTTTCTTCGTGCCTCGAACAAAAGCAACAACGAATGATCTCGGAGGTCTGTTCAAATCGTCGATGCACTTCGGCCTCACACATGTTAGTGCAACTAAATCCCCAAATACGGGTTCATACTTCCCAGTTCTATTCTTTATTGTGATCATGCAGAAATATAGTTTCTTATCAAGCTGAGAAGCCGTAGGCTTATTACTTTTGACAAGAAATATCTCACGACAAGGTGCAGATCTCACAGCCATGACATTGGAGTGCAGATCTGCATGGGCTTCTGCAACGAGCGGGACGATGAATGAGCTCAAGTAATGCTGTCCGGAAGAGAATGTTTCTGGAATTTTTTTAACCTGCCGATATAAGTATGATTTTAGTTTTTCTTTTAACGCAAGTTTGGGGATGTTAAGAATGCAAGAACAATTGGAATTGGTCCAACCTTGTCTTTGTAAAGATCTTTGTTTAATATATCAGCTAGGGACCAGGAAAACACCATGTTTATGAAACTTGGAACTTCATCTTCTTTTTTCTTCTTCATCATCATCATCTTGGAGCCCATGGTGAATCTCCCTTTTTGATTAGTCTTCTTAATTTGCTTTTTCTTTTTGTACCTCTATACTGAGTGATTAAGGATTGGAAGGGACAAAATGGAGGGAAATGATGGGATATTCATTGGAAATGAAGAACCCCGACCGGCTTTATTAATGTGAACTCTTCGTTTACTCCATGTATTCATTGGATATTTCATTTCCCATGAATGGACTTAACTTATTTTCATCTCTCATTATTACAGTTACAGTCTAGTGTGCTTGGGTAGCGATGTATCTTGATGTAACTCAAACATATACATATACCATTATTATTATTATTATTTTGGTACAAAGGAAGGCCAAACAGAAACATATGTAGTTTGAATTTTGCAAGGATTCTTGGGATATAAATGTTTAAATTTGACTACATTGTGAATTTCTAAATTATAGAAAGTTTTAACATACAAAATAATTTTTGTAATTATTTAACATTAATTGTGATTTTTGCTATTGGTTCTCTCGTCATAGCCTTCACTTATTATTTATCAAACCTTTTAAAAACTCGTCAACTTAAATAATGTTCGGTGACATGCATTTGCTTCAACAATTTCTGAAAAAACTATGTATATATTTTTCAACTTACTTACCTATTGTCTATTGATGAATTTGTATCAAACACCTGTACTGTATATTGAAATGCATCACGTACCCACTAAATATAATCTAAGAAAATTATTTTTTAGTTGACATCCAACCTCCTGTGATACATACCACAATATTCCATTTAACAACTAAAAATGTTATTAGTTGTGCCAAAATATCTATTTAGTTCAAACTTTATAGAGTAAAATAATTTGAAGTAAATGTCTTAGAAAAAGTTTCCCATCTATAGTTTTAACTGGAAACTTTAATTGGATAATCGTAAGATTTCTTTAACCTAAAAACATCGTGCTTTTAGTGTTCATTGGTGCGAATCTCATTATGTGCAAATTACAAGGTCCTTTTACGGAGGAGAAAATCTCATATTGAACCGGCCTAGCATTAATGCTTCCCAAAAATTATACTATTTCGTTACATACTAGTTCAAGTTTACTTTCGTCAAATAAGTGTAAAGAGAAAGACAGTATTTTACACTTATCTTTTGATCGGCATAAATTTAGGAAAAACAATCAATATAGTAAGTATAATACAGTAACCCATATAATTAACAAGATTTGCCGAACTACAACCGGATTAGAAATTTTCCGATCAACAAAATAAATGGAACGGAAAGATAAGATTCTATTTGGAATAGGAAAGAAAATAAACACATGCATCGACAAAGATGTGTTACCTAGGCCACATAAAGTGTGTAAAGAACTGAGCGTGTAATAAAGTACCAATCTTAGCTCTCATGCATCTTTCAAACTGGTTGCTGCTAATTGGGTGGCCAGCATACTAATACGAGTGTAACTTTCACCCTCTTCATCAAAATCTTGATAAGCATTGAAAAAACAGCCCCGATTATGTGCATCCCTCACTAAGTTTCCCCAAACAGAACCACTGTTTATCAATGTTTCTCCATTGCCTAATATCCAAAGGCAATACCTGCAGAAAACAGCCACGCACAGAAGAAGATATTCATGAAATACAATCCTTTTCTTAGCCAAAATTTATATATATATATATATATATATAGATATATCAGAGGAATGTGTATAGCTGGATACCTGGCCCGGGTTAAAGCCACATTTGCTCTTTGACGATTATCAAGAAAACCAATCGAACCATTTTCATTACACCGGACCGTAGAGATTATTATAACATCTTCTTCGCCACCTTGAAAACCATCAACAGACCGGACATTTACAGAAAATGTGTCGTCTGGATCTGTGCTGTATGTGTTTCCAAGTAAGTCCTGAATTGCGCGGACTTGAGCTTTGTACGGCGATATGCAACCAACACGAACCTTTTTCTTGGACGTTGTGCATTCTAAGAGAATAAAAGCATATACAATTTAGAATCCAAAGATATTTTGATGAAACTATAAGGAAAGACCAAGTGGGAGTTAAAAAAGCAGGTGAGGAATACTCATAAACCTTCATGCAGTTTGCCTACTATGTCAGCAACAGCAGAGGCTTCCACAATGTTTTTGCTACTACGCTTACTGTCAAACTCCTCTTTCCCATTGATTATATTTATGAACGAATACGAGCCTAACATTTTTCCTTTCATGAAGCATCTCTCATAGCCTCTTTCTCGGACGTTTTGCCCATCCCTAATTCGTTTTCCATAAAACTCCTGATTTGGAAATAAACTTATGGATGGATGCATTCTGTACTGAACATTAAGAAGATGCTTACTGTGTCCTAATATCACAAGCCTCTCGAATAAACTCCTTCCAAACCCAATTTTAGTACAAATCTGTCAACATACATACAAACAAGACAAAATGTTAGTAGAAAAAGGAAAACAACGGACCTTTTTCAAATGTATATCAATTAATGGATAATTTGTTTAAAATGCCTGAATGGACCTTGCTTATAACCATTGCAGGGAGTTGTTTCTCATCACCAACAAGTATAGCATGACGGAGTCCAGGAAGCTGCAGAGGAATAATGGATTCACATTCTTTAAGTTGTGCAGCTTCATCAATTATCACGATTTCAAATGGTTCTACTACTTTTGACAACTTTGCTGAGCTAGAAACAGTGCCAAAGACCAAGCATGCATTCGTTAGACAGAAGTCCCTGATTTGAGAATATCCAAATACATCTGGAAGTGAGAAAGTTTCACTGAGGAATTTCAGTATTTTCAAGCACCCTTTCCTCATCTTGCCTAGCTCCCCATTTCCCATCAATGCTGCCTTTAACCCTCCCTCGTTGGTGATATTAACATCACGCATGAAATTATCCATTTCCTGGAGAATATCAACGATTCTAATCATGTTCCTTAATACATCCAAAGGAAGATAAGAAGTAGGCAAATGAGTGTATAATCCTCTTATACATTAGATCAGCCGATTTCCATAAGTAAAAAATTTCTTGGCAAAAAATTTCTCAAACGTCCATATCAGGTTTCGTTTGTTGCCTGCATCACAATCATTCTTCTTATTAGAGCCCACCTCTCCATCACACTTTGATTTCCCACTTTTCTTATTGTTTTTCTCTCTATTTTGGATAATCAGCTTCTTCAATGTATTTGATTTCCCCAAAGATCGAGTTTTCTGCCCATTTTCTTCCTCATCATCCTCGTCATCATCTACAATTTCCTTTGTGTGTTCATTCACGTACTGTAGATACTTGAATTCAGGGTTTCCAAGTAGGCATATCATCTCAATCACACTACCACTCCATCCAGATTGTGAGGCAAAACAATAAGTTAGCACGGATACACGATAATCAAGAAATACATCATCAAGTTCTCCATGCTCATCAATCTTCATTCTTTTCTCATTTCCAAACAAAACTACATCTCCTAACCCATACGTGTCATGCTCTAATCTGCCACTCAGACAATTCATCAAACGTCTGGTGACTTCTACAACAGCCACATTAGTCGGTGCACAAATCAGTGTCCTGCAATTCATTCCTAACAGAGCAAATACTAAAGAAGCAACTGTTTTTGTTTTTCCAGTTCCAGGTGGACCCCATATAAGCTTCACACTACTCTGATGATGACATTGTGCCAATCCAACACAATTCAAAACCGCACGTTTTTGGGAATCATCAAGCCCGAATGAGCTAATTGCTTCCCCGGATTTTAACTGATTAATCCTCTCAAATCTGTTGGAGGGGCAACATTGACAATTCTCCTTTACCTGCACAAGAATGCAGTTTAATTAAAATTTCAGAAATTCATGAAGCATCAAGAGGAACAATAATCAAAGAATCTTTACAGATGGATCATGTCTCAGCACAGAGTTTATGATATCCGAAATTCTTCCTTTGTATGGATGCAACGCTTTCCATATCCGCATGTTCGTTGTCAAGTTAGTAAGAAACACAGCAAAGAGTTTTCCCCTCATTTCACCCCTTTCTGATAACCTGAAAGCCATTGGGATTGGTCTTGAACATAGGAGTTTAACCCTAACAAAATTTCCAACTTGACCATTTTTTTCAACTTTCCATTTCTTCACTAAAGCAACATCATACAATCCTTTCAAATCACCAACAAAATTTGGTCGCAAACTTGTTAACGCAATTAAATCTCCAACCATAGGTTCATCATACTTCCCTGGTTTGTCGTCGCTCTGATCCGCCGTTTTGTCCAATGTTATCCAGTAAAGAAACTTCCTAGGAGGCTCAAAACGTTTAGATTTTTTAACACGAAATATTTCACCCATCGGCGCAGAATGCAAAGACATCATTTTGGATTGCAGATCGGCCCGCGTTTCTTCCATTAGTGGAGTGATAAATGACTTCAAGTAATGCTCACCACAGTAGAAATCATCTGGAATTCGATTTACCTAAAAAAAGTTCGAAACATAATGCAGATTAACAGCCATCCAACACAAACTTAGCCCTATTACGAAGACATATATCATCATACCTTATGCCTGTAGAGATCTTTGTTCATGATATCAGCTAGGGACCATAAGAAAACCCAATCGATGAATTTCGGCGCTTTAATATCGCCTTTCGTCGCCATTATAGAGCCCAAATTTGAATTTTGCAGGAATCAAAACAAGGTTTTTGCGGATTTCTCTCTTTACCAAAATGTTTACTCACTGTCACTGTTGCGAGGGTTTGGAACCCTTTGGTTTACTCCGTGATTCTTTTGGATTCATTTTATGGAGGGAAAGTCACCCAAAAAATTCGCGAAAAATTACTTATAAGCCCCAATTTTAAGAGCTATTTGCAATTCGCGAAAAATTACTTATCATATTTAATGTTAATTTACAAATCATATGCGAAATTGACTTAAATTTAAATAGTATCCAAATCTCGTGTTCAAATAATTTTGGGTTGTTTCCTCGTCTGTTTTCTAATTTCTTTCACATTCTTTATCAAAATTGAGACAAATTTTAGATTTTTGGTACCAAAAATTGGACTGCATTTGATACAAAATAGACAATCATGCAAACATATAGGTCTTGATTTCAACAAAACATATTGGTCTTGATTTCAAACTCCCTATAGCAACATAACTATCCTCTCTATATTAAATATATAAGTGAGATAACAACTTGTAGCAACAATAACTATCCCCTCTATATTAAATATAAGTGAGATAACAACTTGTACCAAAGGTTAAGCCATTTCTTGAAAAAGAAACACAAGTTGAGATTAATCTACTGGAATCACTAAGAAAAATAAGGTAAATGAATTAGCACAAAAAGAAATCAACCTAAGCTCAAGGAAGAGCGCTCAAATGAGCCCTTTACGTCCACCTTTCGATCCGAGCAAGTTAGTTCGAGGTAAAAACGGCCACCACCTGCTACTCCGGTATTTACAGTTCCGGCTCTCTTCATCGTGAAGAATGGTGTAGTTATAGCTGCTAACATTCCTGAAATAGCATGATTCGTCGCTCATGTAGTGGTATTCCTGTTGCGTGCTTCCCACTCCTCTCTGCACTAAGTGACCCTCCACGAGCATGGATCCCTCCCCATTTTGCAAATTCTTGAGCAGAGTCGTGGAGGTTCCAGAAGCCGAAAACCTTTGCCTCTTTTCACTCACCCCCAAAGTCACATTCGAAACAGAATCAAAGGTGTCGTTTCCTTTATCAATAGAATCCGTGTGACATCGAGTGGTGAACTTTTTGACTGAGTTGATGGAGAACAACGCCGATGAGGGGGTCTTGGTAACTACAGTCCCGTTGAGGTTTATAACCTGGTCGATTATCTGTAAATTCCCTTCATTTCCTAACTCCATAGTGTTGCTGTATTGAAAGTCCTGGATCGATTTGGTTACTGTAATTCCACGAGACGATTTAACCCATCCGTTTGAAACTATAGACCGGCTAACATTGGTAGTGAAAGTTCCGTTGAAACCGGTGAAGTTTGAGAGGACGGAGAACGAAAGAGGCGACTTGCTGTATTCCAACAGCTTCCCCTGTGTCTTCTCAATGTTTTTATCCAACCAAAGATGCAAATTTGCATCAATGTACCAAACATTCAACGCGTTCGCGACGCTGAACGCAAGCTTATGATCCTTTCCGTCCAGTATCTTACCCAAGAATGGGGTGATCTCAATGTCGTAAGAGGGGAGATCGAACGAACCAATTCCGGTGATCGGCCTCCAGAGAAGGGGGTTTACGCCCCCCGTGTAGACAACCGTAAACGGCCAAACTGCACCAACGACGAAGTCGTCCAAGTTAACAATAACCTCCCTAAACGGCCCGTTTCCGGGGAAGCCCGTTAGGTTATTTCCATAAATGTACTCATTTCGAAAGTTCCCAAACCAAAACTCATCGTTTTCATGGGGAGAGACGTACACCTCCAACACAGCCCTGTATGCATTTTGGGGGATTTTAAACTCCATTGATTCAACATCAGTTGAATTCTCTATCTCAAACCATAATCCATCATTCAACGGCAAAGACCTCGAAATCGGCAATATCAAATCAGCCCCGGACCCTGATTCCAATTCACCATTACTACCAACCTTATTATTATGATCATGATGATCAGACCCCTTTTCAGCAGGATAAAAATGCATACTAACATTAACATTGTAAACGCCGGCATAAGTACTGTCGACGATATTTCCGATATAAACAGCTAGGGTCTGATTACTCATCAGCGAAGAATGATACCTCGTGATGTCCTTCTTCACCGTCCAGACAATGCCGGTGGCTGTTGGCTCGGCGGTGCAGCTCCGGAGAATCTCGACTCCGCCGAGCCAGACGCCAAAGATTCTATCAAACTGCCTGCCTTTGGAAGTGGCGGTCCATTCGAGAACGATTCTTGAGAAGTTCTGCGATGGGCAATCTGAAGGGGGTTTGTAATCGGCGAGGACAGGGGATTTGCCGTAGGTGGAAGCGAAGTCATGTTGAAGGACGAGATATGAGCATGGTTTGGTATTGGGAAGTGGGATGGGTTTTGTGACTTCGAAGAAAGTGGTGGGGGGAGTATCGGCGGTGGCGGAGGATAAAGGGTGGAGGTTTTGGGAAGGCGGTTGTGATCGGAATAGGGTGGCTGTTGCGTGGAGGTTGGCGGCGGCGAGCGGTGGTTGGAGGAGGAGGGAGAGAGTGGAGAGGAGGAGGAGGAGGAGGGACGAAAGGGTGGAAGCCATTGATGGAACTAAGGTGGCTTGCAGTAGAGATTTGTGCAGCAATTGCTGATGATGACAAGTTTACAACTGCTTGTGGCATAAAACTACCATGTTTATAGGTTCTTGGAGTAGAAAACAATGTTGAGGTGGTGTCCATTCGGACTCTTTTTTTGTTTGATTCTTGTGATTTATTTGTTTATTATTTATATCTTAATTTTATTGTTTTTAATTGTTTTTTTCATATTTTTTAATGGGGTAATTTCAGAAAAATCTCCTCTACTGTTCACATTTTTATTTTACTCCCCAAAAAATTATACTACATTATAGGATATAGTACTACATTATGCCATATTTATACTACATTCTGTGAAAATTATACTACATATTTGGAGAATTAGAATATATTCACAACACTTGTGGATACACTGTATTGCTAAAATTATACGACATTATAGGATATAGATACTACATTATGTCATATTTATATTACATTCTGGGAAAATTATACTTGGGGAGTAAAGTAAAAATATGATGCTCAATTGGGGAGTTAAGTAAAAATGTGATGTCAATTGGGGGGATTTTTCTGTAATTACCCGTTTTTTAATCTTATTTAGTTACTTACTTTTTTTTTTGGGTCCTAATTTAGTTACTTACTAATATAGTATTATCTATTATATTATTCATCTATGTATTGTAAATTTTTAATAATTATATCAAGACAATTATAAATTATGTAATTCGTGTGAAGAATTCAGTTTCAATATGTACTTAATAATAATAATAATATTTTTTCTATTTACATACTCTTGTATTTATGTGTTAAAATTTAAATTCCCATATTCAAGTTTTTATCTTTTGTAGATAGACTGAATGGGATTCTATGTCAAAAAGAGTTTTAATTCCCTCCAAGTTACCTAACACGGCCTAACTTCTTCCGACCGAGACCTCAAGTCGACCATTCACACCTAAGTTTTTTTTAGGTCGGAAGATAAGACACTATTGTTCTTGAAAATATTACAATTTTCCTTTTTAAATTGCTAAACAGACTGGTTTAATTTTAGGATTATCCATGACATTTGACAACCCAAGGATTAAAGAATCCAAACTTACTCCGAATTTTCGGCTCATAGACAAACAAGATGTACAAATTTGAAGATATTTGCAATTTTACTCACGATTTGGGATCTCTTATTTTAAGTCAATTTTAAAACAGGAGATTCCAAGTTCACTATCACCACCGCCATGTATTGAACTATTGATGGATCATCGCTATAAATTCTAACATTAATGGATGTGTCGTAGACCTTCAAGGACCAAGTGACTTCATTGGTGTGGAGCCAGTCATGGTCAGCATAGAGTGTGACTGATACGTCGCATATTCATTGAATTATATATTAAGCTTGAATTGTTATAATTTGCCCCATAACTTGGTTTAATTGTGAATAATTGACTGATCTTATGCTTCTTGATAGGACAAGTAGGTTTCAAATCATATTTGAAGCAATTCATGAACTGGAGCAAACTTTTGGAAACATGGAATGTGTGGTCAGTGGACAAGTAACATAATTCACAATTCATTTGGAGAGGGGATGCACCTGATTGAGTTATACCATTATTAAGTTGGGTTGCAAACTTTGATTGGTGGGCAAAGTAGTCAAGGCCCATTACTTCTAAATTGGAGAGATTGCATAATTAATTGGGGGAAATAATATGGAGCTTCTTGGAGCCTACGACCCATGCACGCAGCAACATAAATAAGCAAAATTCAAACCCACTAATTGGAAAAAGTTAGAAGAAAGGATTAATTCTTTTATCTAGGCCCACGAGTACATAGGGCGCCCACTAAGTCACAAAGTGGGGCACTCAACAATGTGATCAGCTCAAGGGGTTTGTAACTGATGTTATGGTGACAACTGAAGGCACTTAAAGTGCAACAAATTTTAAGGGAGAAGTGGGCGTTAATCCGAGGAACGTGGAAGAGGAGTAGTGGGGAGATTTCATCACACTTTTTCACTACAAATACAAGAGCTGAGGGTTGACACAGAGGAAGGCTTGAAGGAGAAGAGAAGGCGCAGCAATACATGAGCTTTCTTTTTTCTTTTTCTTTATTTTAGATTTTGTTAATTTCCTTTGTTCGTGATTTTTTAGTTTTGTTTTAGTTGGGATTTTCCAACCATGCTTAGGATCGTGTGAGACAAATTTCATTGGTGATTTTATCGAGTTATCCATTTTATTTTTGTTTTCACGACATTGTGTTTGTTTATATTCTTTGATTAATTTAAGAGTTCAAATCTTAGAATAGGCAAATTACATATAGCTAGTTAATTTATTTGGTGGAGTCTAGCCGGATAATTAAGAAGTAGCAAGCAATCACTAGGCCGTTAAGTTCGACAAATTTTGTGTTGCGGAATAGACAGTCTAATTAGGCGAAATAGAAGTTTCTACCTAGTCGGTTAGGGCTAGTGTTTCTTTAGCTTGTAATGCAATTACCCAATTGAATCTTAAAAGGAGTTTCTGCTAAGGTTATTGGTTAATTAGAGAACGATTATTTAGGAGTTTCTTTTAGTCGTCATAAACAGTAAGAAGAAACGAGGGAGCCAGAGAGTACTTGGCGACTATAGTTAGTCTAACTACAGATTTAATTACCCTGTCAGTGATCACAATATGAAGCATGTGTAGGAAAATCCCGTCTGTTTGTTATCTACAGAATTAGTCTAAGTATTTGCTGCATTTAGTTATTTTATTTGTTTATCTCGTTTTGTTTATTTCTTTTCATTAATTTAGTCACTTATCTCAAACCCCCCATTTTAATTGTTTGTTTCAATTCCCTTGCATATAAAAAGTTACAAAGTCACCCAATCCCCGTGAATCGACCCCTTTTACCACTATTTGCAATTTATTTGTATTTGGTACTTGGGATTTTATTATTGGTGGCCTCGACACCCATCAGTGACACAATTTCTTTCTTTTTTTTCCTTAATATCACGCATGAAAATGTCTTTGAGACGATCAAATAATATTAAGTGACCGTAGCTTCTAAGAAATCAGCCTTGTTTGGGGTAAATTACTTGTAAGCCCCAATTTTAAGAGATATTGGCAATCCGATAACATATTTTTATTTTATTCAGAGTTTTTTTTTTATCATCTTTAATGTTAATTTGATATGAAAGATTTGTTACTAATTCATGATTTATTTACTTAATAGTTAATATTTTTATGTAATTCATGATGTACTACCTGTATGTTACCAGCCTATTTCTAGATGTATGCTACGAACACTACAATTTCGTTAGATATGTAATGAAATGTGATATATTTTTAATTACAAATCACTTGATTTAAGAATCATATTTATATTTTCATCTTGCTTGGTTCATTTGAAGGAAAACGAAATGGTGTATTTTCCTATTACAAATCACTTGGTTTAAATTGTATTGTGTTGGAAGGAACCCTGCATAAATGGTACTGTTTTGGGTGAGAGATGAAGGAAATAAAACGACAAAAATTAAGGGCAATTTTGTAATTTAATCTCTAACCTCCAATAACATGACATGAAAAGTAACCAAGTAAGCACAGCAAACACCCAAATAACAGAGGAAAATTCTTACCCAGACCCGGCTAGGCCAGACCCAACCAATTACATTTGTCATTTGATTGGTCACTCTCCCCAAATTTTTCACCAACCACACGGCAAGTGCAAAACACTCGTCCCCTCGTTACACCGATTTGACAGAGTCAGACTCGGATTAGAATTACCCAATAACAGAACAAATAAATGCAAAGGAAACGGAGGATATCAACAAATAGCTTCACTGCACCAACCACCCAAAACATGACCTTCAATAACACTTATAGGAAAAGTAAACGAGGCCTTAGTATACATCATTCAAACTGGTTGGCTGCTAATTGGGTGGTCAGCCTACTAATCTGCCTACTAATATAAGTTCTACGTTTACCCTCTGCATCAATATCTAGATAAGCATTATAAAAACAACCCCGATTTTGTGCATCCCTCACTAATTTTTCCCAAACCGAACCACTATTTATCAATGTTTCTCCATGGCCTAAAATCCAAAGACAATACCTGCAAAAACAGCCACGCAGAAGAAGAAAATATTCATAAAATACAATCACTTTTTTAGCCAAAAACTGTAAATAGATAATAAATGCATCAGAGGAGAATATACAGCTGAATACCTGGCCCGGGTTAAAGCTACATTTGCTCTTTGACGATTATCAAGAAAACCGATAGAACCATTTTCGTTACACCTGACCGTAGAGATTATTATTACATCTTCTTCGCCGCCTTGAAAACCATCAACAGACCGGACATTTACAGAAAATGTGTCATTTGGATCTGTGCTGTATGCATTTCCAAGTAATTCCTGAATTGCAAGCTCTTGAGCTTTATACGGTGATAAGCAGCCTACACGGACCTTTTTGTTGTACTTCATACATTCTGTGAAAAATATAGGTAAATACAGCTAGTATTGAAGCCAAACATATTGACAAAACATGAACAAAGAAAAAGGAAATGTTACAAGTAAGAAGTTTTTTTTTTTCACCTTTGTAGAGTTTGGCTACTATATTAGCCACCACAAAGGCTTCAACCATATTTTTCCTGCTATGCCTGTTATCAAATTCCTCTTCCCCATTTGTTATATTTATGAAAGAATACGAGCCAAACACTTTTTCTTGAAGGAAGAGTCTCTCGTAACCTCTTTCTCTGACGTTCTGCCCGTCCCTGATTTTTCCCCTGTAAAACTCCTTGTTTGGAAATAAACTTATGCATGGATGCATTCTATATTGAATGGCAAGAAAATGCTTGAAGTGTCCTAATATGACAAGCCTCTCAAATAAGCTCCTGCCAAAACCAGCTTTCTCACAAATCTGTCAACGCACATTAAAACAGAATGTAAAGAACAAAAACAGAACCCTTTGGGATATAATGTGAAAAATCAACTGACAAATAACTTGATTATATCTGAATGTTTGAACCTTGCTTTTAACCATTGCAGGGATTTGTTTTTCATCACCAACAAGTATAGCATGACGGAGTCCAGGGAGCTGCAAAGCAATGGAGGATTCACATTCCTTAAGCTGTGCGGCTTCATCAATTATCACCATTTCCAATGGTTTCATCTCTTTCACATGCAACTGTTCCGAGCTCGAAACAGTGCAAAAAACTAAGTATGCATTATCTAGACAGAATTTCTTGATTTTATGATATCCAGTAAACTCGGGGACAGAGAATGTTTGACTAAGTAATTTCAGTGTTTTCAGACACTCTTGCCTTGTCCCATATAGACCAGTTGTCTGATTTCTCTTTCCCTGTTCTTTTTTTTTTGACGGTCTCTTTCCCTGTTCTTTGTTTCCCATTAATGCCAGCTTTAGCCATCCTTTTTTGTTGGTCATATCACCTTCACGAAGGAAGTTATCAAGTAGTTGGAACATCTCAAGGATTCGCTTCATGTTCTTTACCACGCCCGAAGGTAGAAATGAAGTGGGCAAATGAGTGCATAGCCCTGTCAAGCAAGAGACGAGCCGATCTCCAATTATATTGTATTTCTCTGTAAAAAATTCCTCAAATGTCAAAATAATGTCCTCTTTGTCGCTTGCATCTGGATGATTGTACTCACTAGAGC
>JBBMKE010000011.1:12071524-12082209 GCA_037834125.1 Lippia alba | reverse complement strand
CTAGTTTCATATTTAGAGTGTATGAATGCCTAATTTTTTTGTAGATATTGGGAATACATGCTTATATTGAAATACTATTTGTTATATTTAAAGTAAATGCATTAGAAATCACCGACGTTTGGAATATTTGTTTAAACAACTCTGACTGATATTTATGCGAACTTATTAATATATTGATTGATATTGGTGCGTTTGTTATGGTTTTCTATTTCAGAATGAAAATTTGTTATTTCAAACGAACAAAGTTTCAAAAAACTTACACAAAATATACTTCAAACTAAGACATAGACATAATGTAGAATTTGTAATTTTTTTTATCATATTATATATATATAAATATGCATGAAATATCTATTTTTATTAATACTTATAGTCAACATATAAATATTAGATTAAATTACAAATTTTCAAATTAGAAAATATAAATTTAAATATAAGCATATATATCCTAACACTTTCAATATTATTACAATATACCCCTCAAGGATAGAATTGAAATTATTTACAAATAATATTGCTCAGGGGGTGTTTGTAATTTCTCAAACTTCATGGGGTAATTTGTAATTTCGCTATATCTGGGTCGTTTGCAATTATTCATTATTATTAGGGAGAATCGCATCTGACTATCTTGTATTTAGACCTAATTACAATGCAATCATCATTATCGAAAAATTACATTTTAGTCACATAAATACATAAATCTTATTTGATCTGAGGTCACTTAACGAAATTTGTAAAAGTACACTTATGTCATTGACTATTTTATGAGTTCATATTGAATATATGACCAAAATTACAAAATCATCCCTAAAATTTACAAATATAACAAAATGATCCCTACAAATTATGAATTTAACAACAAATCAAGGATATTTTTGGAATGACATAACGAAAATCTAGGGATCACAAACGGTTCTTAAAGTTAGGGACTAAAATGTAATTTTTTAAATAATGATGGGCTGTATTGTTATTAAGCCTAAATGCAAAGTAGTCAGATATAATTCTCCATTATTATTATTGTTGTTAGTCTTAGTCTTGGTGTTAGTTTACCCTTAGCCTTTAGAATTAGTCTCACCCCTACTCTTCATTCTTCTCCTTATTGCAGTCTCCTATGATACCTTACATAGCACAATATTCCACCTTACGATTAAAATTGTTAGAAAGTGTTAGATATGACGGATCATGACTTTTTGTTTGGTTTAATTTCATTTAATCTCGTGTTAATTAGGTAGTATTTTGTTGTTCGGGTTTGGGCTACTTAATCACCGGCCCACGTCAAACTCGCTATTAATATTGATTAATCCCTATTACGAATCACTGAAAGGGATATTATAAGGTGAGATTACAATTAGGTGAAATTACAATTCATTAAAAGTATTATTAAAGACAGAGAGGTGGATAGACATCCGTACGGGACAGTGGTTAAGGATTATCGTAATTATTTCAAATTGTCGCGGGAAATCAGTTTCAAACACATATACCGCACTGGCAACGAGCACGCGGATGTGCTTGCTAAGATGGGGCATAACATTGGTACTATGAATGAGATATGGGCGGAAGAACCTTTGGAGATTCGGGAGTTAAACAAGAAGATGGACGTGTAGCAGATAGCCTAGTTTGTCTCGTTTGCCAGCCAAAACAATATTCAAGCAAGAGTTCATATTGGAGCCAATCTACTAATCTGATTAAAATTTAGAATGGGATTCTACGTCAAAAAGAGTTTTAATTCCTCCAAAGTTACCTAACATGTCCTAACTTCTTCCGAATACCGAACTAAATTTCTTTGTGTAAAAGATAAGACACCTGGGGCTGTAAATGGATATTGGAAAATAATTTAGAGATGATATTGTCTGAATTCGTTTTAAGAGAATATTATTCATATCCGATGACATCCGAATAATAAATGGATAAGAATATGCTAATCACCGATCCGTGTAATGTGTAAATATCCATTAATATATCTGTTATCTGATTTATCCGTAATCCGTATCCGATAAATAACATATTATATTAAATATATATTTGAATATATAGGTTTTTTTTCTTAATATACATACACATATATGTGTATACATGTATATTATATTATTATTTTTCTCTATTTGATAAAATAATATAAGTTATATATAGTATATTATTGATTAAATTATTAAATTTCAAATTAACTATATCAAAAAATTTATAATTGACCACAGTGCATCTCAATATTCATCAAGAAAAAAATGAAAATGATATATATAGTTAGAGACATAGTTATTATTTTCCCTCTATCTAAATACATACATCTAACTTTATATAATTATTAAATAATTTATGTTATAAATTAATAATTAAAAATCCTATTAAAATCCGATATCCGTTCGAATCTACTTTATATCCGTGTAAAGAAGATAAGAATATTATCCGAATCCTCTCAAAGAGGATATTATCCGAATCCGTCCAACTCTTAAACGGATAGGGATATGATAATCATACATCCGATCATTTACAATCGTTTACACCCTAAAGACACCATTGTTCTTGAAATTACAATTCTCCTTTCTAAATTGCTAAACATGCAGGGTTATTTCTAGGATTACCCATGACAATTGACAACCCAAGGACTAAGGAATTCATAACTTGCTCCGAATGTTCCGCACTTCCGTTCATGGACAAACAAGATCTACAAATTTGAAGATATTTGCAACTTTAATCAAGGCTTGAGATCTCTTATTTTAAATTTATATTTCATTTTCTATTAATAGACAGTTTAATATTAAGAGAGAGAATTAATTATAATATAGAAGAAATTTAACAGACTTATATATATAAATAAAATAAAATATAAAATATAATTTTAAAACGAAAATCTCAAGTTCACCATCACCACGGTCCACGGCCATCTTATTGAAGGATCATCGCTATAAATTCTATCATCAATGGATGTGTCCTAGACTAATAGACATTCAAGGACCAAGTGACTTTATTGATGTGGAGCCAGAGTGTGACACAATTTCTTTTTTTCTTTTCCCTTAATAGCACGCATGAAAAATGTCTTCGAGACGATCAAATAATATTAAGTGACCGTAGCTTCTAAGAAATCAGCCAAACAATTTGGGTAAATTACTTGTAAGCCCCGATTTCAAGAGGTATTCGCGATCCGACAGCATATTGTTATTTTATTCAGAGTTGTTATCATCTTTAATGTTAATTTGATATAAAGTTTGTCCAAATAATTTGATGGTTAAAATCATTGTTGTAGTCATGAAATCTGTGATGGCAATGTGGCATGCAAAAGTTTTAGTGATAATTGCTTTCAAGGTAATGCTTTCAAAGAGTAAAGTTTGATTCAAGGTAATGCTTTCAAAGAGTAAAATACACAAATGGAAAACATTATTCAAACATTACACAGAAAGATGCTTTTAACAATGGATGTTTTATCGGCAAATGCATTTGTTAAAACTTCTCAGAGAAGAGATCCTGCAAACACATTGGTCTAATTTCGAATTCCCAATTAGAACAACAATGATCCTCTTTATTAAAAAGCGCCAAACAGATTACAGATTACAACTTGCACACAAAAAAACCCAAGCCTTCGCATGGATTTAGCCATTTCTTGACAAAGAAACACAAGTTGAGCTTAAATTTACAGGAATCACTACGAAAAAAGAAAGGCAAATGAATTAGCAGAAGAAGGAACAATTCTCAAATGAGCCCTTTCTGTACGCCTTTAAACTTCGATCCGAGCAAGGCATTTCGAGGTAAAAACGACCACCACCTCCAGCTACGGTATTTACAGTTCCGGCTTTCTTCATCATGAAGAATAGTGTAATTATAACTGCTAACGTTCCTGAAATAGCACATTTCGTCGCTCGTGTAGTGGTATTCTTGTTGAGTACTTCCCACTCCGCTCTGCACTAAGTTACCCTTCACAAGCATCGATCCCTGCCCGTTTTGAAAATTCTTGAGCAGAGTCGTGGAGATTCCAGAATCTGATATCTTTTGCCTCTTCTCACTCACCCCCAAAGTCACATTCGAAACAGAATCATAGGTGTTGTTTCCTTTCTCAATAGAATCCGTGTGAAAATGAGTGGTGAACTTTTTGAATGAGATGTTGGAGAATACCGAGGATGAGGGAGTTTTGGTAATAATTACACTCCCGTTGAGGTTTATAACCTGGTCGACTATCTGTAAGTTCCCTTCATTTCCCAACTCCATAGTGTTGCTGTATTCGAAGCCCTGGAGCGATTTCGTTGTGATAATTCCATGAGACGATTTTACCCAACCACTTGAAACGATCGACCGGCTAACATTGGTAACGAAAATTCCGTTATAACCCGTGAAATTTGATAGGAGCGAGAAGGAAAGAGGAGACTTGCCGTATCCCAACAGCTTCCCCTGTGTTTTCTCACTGCTTTTATCCAACCAAAGATGCAAATTTGCATCAATATACCAAACATTCAACGCGTTCGTCACGCTGAATGCAAGCTTATGGTTCTTTCCATCCAATATCTCACCCAAGAACGGCGTGAGCTCAATGTCGTAAGAAGGGAGATTGAAGGAACCAATTCCAGTAATCGGCCTCCACAAGAGGGGGTTTACGCCCCCTGTGTAGATAACTGTAAACGGCCAAACAGCACCAACTACGAAGTCATCCAAGCTAACAACCACCTCCCTAAACGGCCCGTTTCCGGGGTAGCCCGTTAGATTATTTCCACTAATGTACTCATTCGGAAAGTTCCCGAACCAAAACTCATCATTTTCATGGGGCGACACATACACCTCCAACACAGCCCTGTATGCATTTTGGGGGATTCTAAACTCCATCGATTCAACATCGGTTGAATTCTCAATCTCAAACCATAACCCATCTTTCAACGGCAAAGATCTCGAAATTGGCAATATCAAATCAGCCCCCGACCCGGATCCCGGCCCGAACCCATTCTCCAATTCACCATTAATAACCTTACTACGATCAGAATCAGACCCCTTTTCAGCAGGATAGAAAAGAATACTAACATTAACATGGTAAACACCCGTATAAGTGCTATCAACAAGATTACCCAAGTAAACAGCAAGTGTCTGATCACTCATCAGCAAAGAATGATACCTCGTGATGTCCTTCTTCACCGTCCAGACAATGCCGGTGGCTCTCGGCTCGGCGGTGCAGCTCCGGAGGATCTCAGCTCCGCCGAGCCAGACGCCGAAGATTCTATCGAATTGCCGGCCTTTGCAAGTCGCAGTCCATTCAAGAACGATTCTTGCGAAGTTCTGAGATGGGCAATCTGAAGGGGGTTTGTAATCGGCGAGAACGGGGGATTTGCCGTAGGTGTAACCGAAGTCGTGTTGAAGGACTAGGTATGAACAGGGCTTCGTGTTGGGAAGTGGGATGGGTTTTGTGACTTCGAAGTAAGTGGTGGGGGGAGTGTCGACGGCGGCGGGGGAAAGAGGGTTGATTTCTTCGGAAATGGGTTGCGATCTGAAAAGGGCTGTTGTTGCGTGGAGGTTCGCGGCGGCAAGCGGTGGTTGGAGGAGGAGTGAGAGAGCGGAGAGGAGGAGGACAGACGGAAGAGTGGAAGCCATTGATGGGAACTAAGGAGCTTGGAGTAGAAAACAATGTTGTGCAGTTGTGCTGGGTAGAAATCAACGGAATTTTAGCATAGATAAATCCCAACGGCCGTATTATTTTTATTTAACTCTTTAATTGGACATCAAATTTTAATTTTATTTTACTCTCTACTAATATAATGCAACATTCATATCTTATTATGTTGTATAATTTTTTAATATATTATTAAAATATTCTAATACAATATTTATATATTGTATAAATTTTTAAAAAGTAAAGTAAAAATCTCCGAATTGATGTAGAATATTTTAAAACTGTCCCTTATTATTATCTTCTTCTTTTGTTTTTTCACTTAAATTTGAAGTATTCATATTTCTATTTTGTTTACTAAATTAGGAAAAAGGGCCAAAAGCTCAACTTTAGATAAAGTCATAAAACTCATTTTACCATAAATTTCCAACATTAATGGATGTGGTCGGACATTCAACATTCAAGGGTTGGAGTCTTTAAGGACCAAGTGACTTCATTTGTGTGCAGCTGAATTTGGTAAAGCATACGATCACAGCTCAGTATTAGTCATAGACTCATAGGGATATGCCAAATGGTTCTTTTAATATGTTGCAGTCACCGCTGGAAAGATGAAACATTTAATTATATATTGAATATTTATTATGAGGATATACCAATACATTTAATTAAATAATAAACATTTGATATGAATATTTAGGTAGGTGGACAATGATACAAAACCCGATTGCACTAACTTTTCAATAAAAAAATTTTTAACAAATTATTTTTTTTAGCACTCGTACATCTAAATAAAATTTGAATCCAAGACATTATTTCCTAAAAAATGAAACAAGTGGTAATCAATTTCCAAAGAAGGCTATGGCCTATGAGTTCAAAATTTAATGACCCCTAAATAGTCTATGCATAGGAAAAAAAATTCAAAGAAGGCTATTCTGTTTATTAGGAGTGTTAAAAATAAATCGAAAATTGGTAATCGATCCGAAACCAAAGTAATTGAACCGAACCCAAGTCGTTTCGGTTTGTCTTTATATTAGTAGTTTTCAAAATTTTCGATTTTGGTAAAAATCGAAGAGTTTGCAATTTTTATTTAGAAAACCGAACCCATAGCCATAATACACATTTTCTATTTCCAATATATTCCAAGCTTTTCAAATGTTAGAATAGGGCTTTCAACGGGCCGGATCAAGAGATTTCATATCCGAATCCGACAAGAGAATCCAACAGTCAGATCCGAATTCGAATCTTATAGAATTTGAATTTATTTATTTTGATCCATACATTAGGGTTGTCAATGGGTCGTATTTAAATTCGATCTGTTTATTTGCACATTCGACCGATAAAAAAGTTTGATGGATCATATTCGATTATAAATAGTCGTTATTCGAAATAAATGGAGTGAATATGGAATTAAAGAATTTGATCCGTTAAAGATCCAAATCCAACTATTTAGAATATTTTATTATATTAATTATTTTATTAATAAAAAATACTAATAAAAAAAATTAAAAAATTAAACTTCCAATGTATGTATCATAGCATTAATAATATATCTTTCTACATTTATCATAAAATAGGTAATCTTTCATTAATAATTTTAAATCAACAAGTATTACATGAATACATGTAGAAATAATAACTAACTAATTAAATAATTATTATTATATGTTTATATTAATTTGTTTATATATATTTTTTTCAAAAAAAATCTTAAAATTTATTGTTAATCGGATCGGATCCGACCCGATTTTATGCGGACTCAATGTTCATGCATCCGAATCCTATAGGATTAGAACTCGGATCCGATAATTGGATATCCCTATCGGATTCGGATCCAAAATTTTCAAATCCGGTCCGAATCCAACCCGTTGACAGCCCTACCATACATAATCGGGTCGGACTAGATCCTATAAAAGATCTGATCTGATAGTAATAAAATTTATCCTTTTTATATAACAAATTTAATATAAAAAATAAATAAAATTACATATTATTAATAAATAATTGTTATTTAATGGATTATTCGATGATTTTATTTATATTTTTTTAAAATAAGTTAATTTAAACTTATTAATAACGAAAAATATATACTTTTAGAGTAAATAATTCATATTTGGTTGTTGTTTGAAGTGATAAATATGTGAAAATTTTAATTTTAGTCATTTTATTTAATATTATGTACAAGTAAATGATTTATTTTAATTAAATATTATATATATAATCAGATTCGGATTCTTAACGTATCGAATTCCTTAATTCTATATTCGAACCATTTATTTCGAATAATGAATATTTATAATCTGATTAACCCATCATCGGACAAATATATTAAAATTCGGATCATATTCGAACCGAATTAGGATCCGTTCCATTTACAGCCCTATGTTAAAACATTTCTACATTAGCCACTAGTCTATTATTTGTCCCCCCAAGCCCAAGCATCAACCCCAATTTCTTCTTGTCAATTTTATGCGGTTTTGGACCGAAATATCGGACCGAAACCGATCCGAAAACCGGTTAACCGAAATTACCGAAACCAACCGATTGAACACGATTACTTACTCTAGCTCTAATGTTTATCACCTTCTCTGTCTAAAATGCAGCCCCAAAATCTCTCCCTCTCTAAAACCCTAAACTCCCAAATCTCCCCTTTCCATTTCTCTTTTCCCTCCAAATTCTTCAATCCCCTTCTCAAACCCTCGCCCCAAATTCGCCACCCCACCGCAACCAAACATCCCTTAACAATCCAATCACAGGCTTCGAATCCCAATTATCCGCATCACAATGGTAAACAGCGGCCTGACCTCCGGTCATTCGCCGGCCGGAGCAAAGGAAAGCCCGGCGGCACTTCCTCCGGCCGTATCGAGGGCGACGCCGATGTTCGCCGCGAGGCCAAGCGGAATGCTCGCCGGAGAAGCCAAAAAATGGCCGAGAGCCTGTTTTACAGGTTGAAGAACCCGCACAAAAATTACCCGGATAATTTCACCGAAGAGGAGTTGCAAATGATAGGTTTGGGCTACGATAGAATGGTTAGGTTTATGGATAAGGATGACCCCAATTTGAAGCATCCGTATGATTGGTATAAATATGGTGAATTCGGGCCTTACTCTTGGCGCGGGATTGTATTGGGCGACCCGATTCGTGGGAGATTTTCCGACGAACGCGTCTCCATGATCGGGGAAGTTAGGGATCAAGAGGAGTGGGAAAAGATTGAGCAGCACGATATGGCCATTGATTATGAGAAAAAACTGGATGCTATGGATGAGGGGAAGAAATTGAGGTACTTCTGGGTGTTTGTTAGGCATCCGAAATGGAGGGTTTCGGATTTACCTTGGCAGCAATGGACTTTGGTTTCTGAGGTTGTTGTTGAGGCTGGTGAGCAGAGGTTAGATAAGTGGACGCTAATGGGAAGGCTCGGGAACAGGGCCCGTGCTAAGATTACGCAATGTGCAGCCTGGATGAGGCCGGACATTATATATGTGAAACGACCTGTTTATCAATGCAGATTTGAGCCTCAAGATGACTTTTTTAGTGCACTAGCTCCGTTGCTTGACCCGGAAACTGAGGAGGATTATATGTGTGAGATGGTGAGTGATGATGGAAGTGTGGAGATGTGTACGTATTTTGGCGGGCTTTGTAAGATTGTGAGGGTGAGCCCGAAGGCATTTGTGGATGATGTGGTTAAGGGGTTTGAGAAGCTGAGTGATGAAAAGAAGTCGAAGTGTTTGGAGTTTTTGTTGAACAATCATCCTGTTATGTTGTTGCATCCTTATACGAAGGAGTGGAAGGCTAAGTTGGAGGAAATGGAGATGGGTTGTGATGCGCCTGATGATGATGACGATTATGGTGGAAAGAAAGGTGAGAATGAGATTGTTGATTGGATTGAAGATGATGGTAAAGATAATGATGAAGATGACGATCACGTTCCAGATGATATTGACGGAGATGAGGGATTAGGAATACAGGATCATGATGATTCGGACCAAGAAGAGGACCCCAAGTATTGGGACGAGGAGTTCAATAAAGCAATGAGAAGCAATGAAGCTATGGAGAAGTTTGTTGAGAAAAGTATAGACAGATCTAACCGGTTCTATGAGAATCAAATGAAGTCGAACACCAAAACTTCAAATGATGGGGATGAACTGGAAATGTGGGGTAAAAGAGGTAAATTAACGCCTCAGGAACGGGAACTGATGGGCTATGGTAGGTACAAGAAGAGGTTTAACAGGAGCAAAGTTCCTCCTGGTTTGTTCTTGCGTGCTGCTGTTAGGCCGTTTACTTACAGAAATCTGATTAAGGAGATTGTTCCTACAAGACGTGCAATTGTGGAAGGTGAGATTGGTAGCAAGAAATGAAGGCTGTAATCAAATTCTGTAATATCAGGATGTTAGGAAGAATTGCTGTGACTGTAATTTTTAGCTTCTGATTCTGTGTTTGTTTCAAATTTCAATGATACAAAGTGTTGATCATACAATACATTGTGAATTTGGGATTTGGGATCTCATTATGATAGGTGGACTGAAGAGGTATAATTCTGCATAATATCTCAGCTACAGAAGCAACATAAATATATTTTTCATATTTAAAGGTGTTGAGACCAGAATATATTATTCATGACATTTTGTGGTGTCTCGAACTGTTAAGTATGGTGATTGATTATAAATAGTTTTTAGTTTTTATACATTAAATAATCTGAATTCCAATTTTTCTTGTCTTTACTAAAAACTGAAAAGATGTATCTAAAAGAAGTTCAATTTTTTATTTTTATTCAATTCAATTAAAGCTTTTTATTTAATTCAATTAAAGCCTCAAAGGAAATAAGTTACTTGGAGTTGGAGCACTTCATTCCTATTCATTAGCAATATTATTAGCGGAAATTATGAACATCTATGAGCTCGTTTACTTTGGGGCAAATGTTTTGGATGGTTATGTTTATATGAGTTAGTGTAGTTACAGTAACCTTTAATTTCTGTTGTTTACCTTACCAGAAATTGTTTTCTATATTTCAATCGGTGTTTACTTTTGTTGAACTTAAATTGGTGGTTAACAATGAAATTACATTTTTGCCCTGAAATAATTCCACTTTGCACTACATCTTCATTGGCCCCAA
>JBBMKE010000011.1:12059188-12070456 GCA_037834125.1 Lippia alba | reverse complement strand
ACTTCACCCGAGGTTATAACTTGCATGTATGTGCGCTTATATTTATATAACCCCTCACTCAGTCTTCCATAGACTGACGACCCACCAATTTCAGTCTTTTCAAGTGCATGCTAGGCGGAATTGGAGTCCTTAGTTCGGGTCTAGCATTAGTCTTACATTTTGGTATTGATGCATAATATTGTATACTTGAACACTTACTGTATATATTGTTACGAATTTTGAGGCCTGTGCGCCGATGACAACTGTTGTGAATATTGGACATGATGAATATGATATGGGTAAATTATGTATGTGTTGGCAGTATTTAATTGGTTGCAGGGTTAGTTTCCACCTAGCTAGGATTGATTTTTTATTGTCATCCTTTCGCCAAGTGTTTAGTTCATGTATGGAAATCAATTTCATATGTGAATTGGACACGCGGTTCGGGGATGTGATGCTCTGACGTATAGGGTGTTACACCCTACCTCACATTGAAGAGTTGTTTGATCATCTCCAAGGTTCGTGTGTCTACTCCAAGTTGGATTTGAGGCAAGGGTATTATCATTTGCTTATCCGGGAGGAAGACATACCGAATACGGGTTTCAATACTCGTTATGGGCACTTTGAGTTTGTGGTCATGTCTTTTGGCCTCAAGATCACCATATAAAACTCAAACCAAGCACTGAAAGCATCAAATAGGCTCCATACAGGCATTCCCAATTACAGAAATGTGAAATTAAGAAACTAGTGCAAGATATGTTAGAAAAAGGAATCATGCAACCCAATTAAAGTCCCTTGTCATCTCCTGTATTGTTAGTTAAGAAGAAAGATGGCAGTTGGAGGTTTTGTGTAGACTACAAGAAGTTGAATGCATTTACTATTAAAGATAGCTATTCAATTCCTTTAGTTGATGAAATATTGGATGAGCTTGGTTCTGCTGTGATTTTTTCTAAGATAGACTTGAGGTCAAGATATCATCAGATAAGGGTTCACAAAGCAGATATTACCAAAACTGCATTTGTTACATCTACAGGCTTATATGAATTTAAAGTAATGCCATTTATGTTGACAAATGCACCAGCCACCTTCCAGTCATTGATGAATAACATTTTTAGAGAGCATTTGAAGAAATTTGTATTGGTCTTTTTTTATGTCATACTGGTGTATAGTGAGAGTTTACAAGAACACATGCAACATCTAGAGATAGTTTTTAAGATCCTAGTGGAGTAGGAACTGTATGCTAAGGCCTCTAAATGTTCTTTTGGGATGGAACAAGTGGAGTATCTCGGACACAAATTAAACAAGAAGGAGTTTCCGCTGATATCAAGAAAATACAAGCTATGAAAGAATGGCCTCAACTAAAGTCAGTAAAAGAATTGAGAGGTTTTTTGGGTTTAACTAGATATTATTGGAAGTTTGTGAGAGGTTATGGAGTAATTGCCAAACCAATGACCAATTTGACAAAGAAGGGTCAGTTTGTGTGGGATCAAGTAGCTGACAAGGCTTTTACTGAGTTGAAGTGTGCCATGATTTCTTCACCAGCGTTGGCACTACCAGATTTTTCCAAACAATTCATAGTTGAAACAGATGCATGCTATAAAGGTATTGGAGTTGTACTCATGCAAGACAAGCATCCACTAGCTTATATGAGTAAAGCTTTAGCTCCAAAGTCACTGGGAATGTCTGTCTATGAGAAGGAGTTGATGGCAGTGATTCATGCTGTGAAAAAATAGAGAAGTTACTTATTATACAACACTTTGGTAATAAGAACAGACTGGTATAGTCTTAAGTACTTAACTGAGCAAAAGATTTCAACACCCTTGCAGCACAAGTACTTAATTAACTAAATTGTTGGGATTTGATTACACTATTGAGTACGAGAAGGGTCATGATAACAGAGTTGTTGATGTTCTTTCCGGGATAATGAAGAGTGAAATGGGCAGTTGTAGTGCTATGACTACAATTCAACTAAATGGATAGAAGAATTAGAAATGAACTATGAAGGTGATCAGCAAGCTCAAGAGGCCATCACTGAGATTCTGATGTATCCCACTAACCTGTCATTTTTTGAATATAAGAAGGGAATTCTAAGATACAAAAGGAAGTTACATGTGGGACAAGGAACTGATCTTAGGAAACAGATACTGAGAAGGAACATATGAGAGGATCAAAAGCATATTTTTGTGGCTAGGGTTATCTAAAGAAGTGGAGATATCAGTGAAAGAGTGTCATATCTGCCAGCAAAGCAAGCACTCTGATGAGGGACTAGCTGGGCTAATATAGTCTCTTGCCACTCCAACTCAAGCTTGGCAACACATCTTTATGGATTTCATAGAGCAATTGCCTAAGTCAAGTGGAAAAGAAGTGATATGGGTCATAGTGGACAGGTTTACTAAATATCCACATTTCATTGCTTTAAATCATCCATTTAGTGCTTCTCATTTGGCTGGAATTTTCTTGAATGAGATTTACAAGCTTCATAGACTCCCTAGCAGTATTGTGTGAGACAGGGACAAAATTTTTACCAGCCACCTATGGAAGGAAATGCTGACGGTGATAGGGATTGAGCAATACACGAGTACTGCCTACCACCCTCGATCTGATGGACAAACAGAGAGGGTAAACCAGTGTTTAGAGAATTATTTGCGATGTATGTGTGGATTACAACCTAAGAAGTGGGAAAGATGGTTACATTGGTTGAGTTATGGTATAAGACAAACTATCACACTGCTTTGAAGATTACTCCTTTTGAGGCTTTATATGGGTATAAGCCTAGTTTTTTCAATCTGTAAGGTTCTCAACCTTTAATTTCTGTGGGAGTGGAGGAATTACTGGTTGAAAGGGATAAGATGCAACAGTATTTGTTCCAACTGGCACAAGAAAGAATGAAGCAAATGGCAGGTAGACATAGGAAAGACATGGAATTCCAAGTTGCTGATAAGGTGTATTTGAAGTTGAAGCCTTATAGTTAGTTGTCTGTGAGAAGCAACAAATTATGGAAACTCAGTCCAAAGTTTGCTGGACTTTAACCTATTGAAAGAGTTGGATCTGTGGCTTACAGATTGGAGTTACCTATTGGTGCTAAACTACATCCTGTGTTCCATATTTCCATGCTTAAACTGCATGTGGGTAGACATGATAAAGTTACTAGTGCACTTCCTGAATTTGATGAAGATTCCCAAGTTATACTCAAACCAATAGTAGTGTTGGATAGAAGAATGGTTAAGAGGAATAATGTTGTGATGGTTCAACAGCTAATCCAATGGGCGCACCTCCCCGCAATAGAGGCAACTTGGGAGGATTTTTATACCATATTTGGAGTCAAGCTCTATGTGTAGAAGGGGGCAATGTTATGAATGGGGTTGATGATCAAAGGAAAAGGAAAGAAGACACAACTGTGTCAGGCAACAACTGCAATATCCAAGCTTCAGAGAGAAGAGGAACACGTTTCTTTCAAGAGTTATTACGTTTCTTTTAGTTATATGAATTACGCTTTCCCTAAACGTCATCGTTTGTGACCTCTGAACATTAGTTTGTTATTTTGTTTTTTGTGCACCACGTGTTGTTTGTTTGTTGGCTGAGGTAAGTGGAACGTTGTACCTTGAGCAGGACCACCTATTTGTAGCTCAGGGTTGTGTTGCAGTGGAGCAGACTAATGAAATTGATCCCATTCTCCTCAACCCTCTAATTCTCTCTCTCAATTCCCTCTTTTCTTCTTCCCCAAGTTTACCTCATTGTTGTGTATTGTTGAGTTTTCATATTACAGATTCTTCAACAATTAAGGTGGATATAACAGGCTACTAACATTTTGCAACCTACTCTTTTATTTGTTGACTGTTACTATTTAAGTATTTTAATTTTAATTATTTGTAACCTAAAAAGGTGATCTTAATCTATGTGCCCGAGGAGTAAGATCTTAGAAAGTAAAAATTCGTCTTTTCTTGTCAACCTCAAATATTATAAATCCATTCGTGAAACTACCCACATCTTCTTTCGTCAAGTCCACTCTATCTATTAACTCTAAGTGAATCCAAAAAAAAAACACTAGGTAATAAAAGAAATTATTGGGAAAAAAAAAGGTTGTAGTAATTATAATAGGGAACCAGAGAAAATGAGAATAGTGAAAGAACATATTTACCCTTTAAAAAAGAGGCTTGCAATCGACTTGATGTAAAGAGAAAGGTAAGATTCCAACAGACTTAATAATTTAGATGAACATTTCACGCTTACTAAACAATCTGTGCTTAGCTCTTTTTTCCTGGACATTCGCTTTAAACATTTTGCTCGACATGTGGATCATGTTCATTTGCATTTACGTTTGGTGCTTTAAGTTAATTATATATGAGATAGGAGTCTCGTTAAAGATCCCACAATCGCATTGACAATTTTTTGGGGAAAAATTTGATGGGTACCAAAATACTAGTTGGCCATATGATAAGGGTGAATAAGATGTCTTTTTTTAGTAGGGTGAAGGGGGGAAACAAATGATTTTGGTTCTTCTGATTTCTACCTAAACCAGACCAAAATAGCTTCCGTCCAATCTTCGTTCGTCAAAACCCAAACAACATTCGGTTACCCAAACTGAACCAAGTTTGATCTTCGTTCGTCTAAAACCAGAACGAAACTTCCGTTTGATCTTTGATTTGTCAAAACCCAAACATCCAATTAACCAAAACAACTTCTGTTTGATCTTCGTTTTTCAAAACCCAAACATTCAGTTAACCGAACTGAACCAAGTTTGATCTTGGTTCATCAAAACCCAAACAGTCAGTTAACCGAACTGAACCAAGTTTACTGAACTTAAGAATCAGCTAAAACCAAATGAACAGCCCTTACTGATTGTTCATTTGCGAGCCAGTGCAGCTAATGAGCTACTGGAGCCGCCATTCCCTAGATAAAAACCAGAACATCCATACTGAATTGAACCAATTAGAAAGTAACTGTACTTCGGATCCTTAGGCAAGGAAGGAAAAATAATATAAATCGATCATCAAAAGTTGGGTACTTGAGCTCAAAACAAAGACCAAGTATACTTGAAATGAACCAATTAACCAACCAGATCTGCTTTCATAGAAAGTCAAGTTTAATCTTATAAATACAACTAAGAAAGGAAAACCACCCAATAGCAGAGTTTCTTTTTTAAAAGAAGAAAAATTGCATTCAACAAATGCATGATTTGTAATATTTGCCCAGAAAATAATTCTTTATCTGCTTCAAGAATGTAGATAGCATTTCAATTTCTCAACCACGCATGATTTAACCTTCCCCAGTCAATACACCTAATTTTAACCCCTCAAGAATCATATGTAATCTCCCACAATCTAAACAAATGCTGCTGGTACATCAGAAAACTCATAATGAAGCTAGCTTCCAAAATTATATCATGAACCCTAAACTTATAACGAGTAAGGGCTTACGAATCTGGCCTTTCCTGTAATGCATAAAACACGTATCGCTACAGATATTACTTTAAGATGGTCAGATTCACCTCGGTTTTGGTCTTAATTAGACATTGGATGGCTCATCTTGGAAAACCCTGGCAAAAACATGTAACGGAGGATTACATCAGCTTGTGCAGGATATATTGCTAAAAACAAACAATACAACTAAATCTGGGGTTCTCATGAAACTGATTATGCCAATCAAATGAGAATGCTAATGATTAAAACTGAATCAAGTTTTCCTATAAACTGTTGACATAGAAAGGAGTCCCCCATTATCGATGCGGTAGATTCACGGAAGATGGGATAATTACACTAACATACCCTGAGATTTGGCCAATTACAAAAACTTTCCACTAAGTTCCCCTATCAAAGAGTTATGTATTACATCTGGATTGAGCAATTATGATGATGTCATCTTCCATACTTTATTTTTCCCTTAACATCTACAAGTCAATAGTTAACTTTAAATTCATGAGTACAGAATATGCAATATGTCGAGCCTCAAGGCATGTTGGGGGAAGTTTTTGTGATTTCTCAAAAATCGGAAGTTAATGTAACTATGTAAATCAGCAAAACCACGTGGTGCACCAATGTAGTTATCCCTAGAAGATATTTATTTGCTTCAACAATATTCAAAGTAAATTTTGCCATCGAGGGCTTCAGCTGATAGATGATCTGTTTCTGAGAAGAGATTCAACTGGAGCAAGAAGGAGATTACAACATATTCCCACATTTATCCTTGTTTTCTTTTCCATACTTCAAAAGATGATGTCTAATCAAATTGAGATTCTCACCAATCAATACATGGCATAATGTTACAAATGGTCGATAAATATGGCAAAAACTGAATAAAACTACCTTTGAATAATCATTAAGCCTGAGTGCCGCTCATTGCCTTCAACTGAATATGGCTAGAATCAATGGCCGTATTGGGCAAGGCCTCATAGGATTCAAACCTGGTGCGCACACCCAAAGCCTTGGTGAGAGCACAGTATACAACCAAGAATATGAGCATTACAAAAAGAACATGAAGAAGAAATACGAGATCCAGTATAGCAACGGCCCTCAGTTTGGAATCTTCCAAGTCACACTTAGTGGACCCCTCAACCCCGCTCACCACGTCCAGCAGCTTGTGGCAGCCCTCAGGGATAAAAGCATCCACATAGAGAGAGAGGCCACTCTGTAGGGCCCACAGCCCCTGCAAGCAGAATGATGCTCCAAGAGCAGCATCAGCCACAAAAAGCCTTGGCTGGCACGCGAGAGCCAAGCACAAGGCAGAAGACAGAGCAGAAATATTGGCTGAAATGGAAATGCACTTGGCCTGCAGATCAGAGGTCTGGACAGATGCGGAGGAGGATGAGAGAGAGTATTGGAGGAAGAAGAGGGCGGACGCAAGGGCAAAGAAAACTTCATGGGGAATAGGGAGGAGAGAGGTGGCTTCTGAGATTAGGAGGGCGAGGGAGAGAAGGAGGAAGGAAAAGATTAAGGCTGCAGCTTGGAGAGACGTGAAGAGGTGGACAGGTGTGCGGCCCTTGAGGAGGGGGTCGGAGTACGAAGAGATAAAGAGCTGGTGGAGAAGAGCAATGACGAGGCAGAGGACTATGAGATAGAGCTGTAAATGTCTGAGAAATCGGTGCTGGTGCTGGTGGACATGAGGGGTAATGGTGGGGGGGAACTGGTGGTATGGTTTGGCTGCGTATTCGCGAGGGTACTTGAGGTGATTCTTGGTTGAACAGAATAGGTGGTAAAGCCCCTGAGATAAAAATGCCGTCGAGGAGAATATCTGGTAAATTAGAGCTGCCATTCTAAGCACCTGTCATTTTGATACACCAAAAGTACTGTAGTTTTAATAGAAAAACAAGGTGAAAAAACCACCTAATTACTTTTAAGTGAGAACTGTGTTAACAGTTGGGAGTTGAATCCAAGAAGACGTTAAGCATACATGCATTTGGTAAACTAATCATGAGGCAAGGGGGAGAAACCATACACACTACAGGGGAAGACGTTTATGAATTTCTTCTTTATTCTTCTAGTTGTTCTTATGAATGGATTTTTAAAGTTGATTTGTTAGAGTTGAGTTGTTAATTATGATTCTTCTTTCCTATTATATACTAAGATGAAGTCTAAGCACATGGTGGATTCAAGAAAGTGTTACTTTTCAACAACTACTTATCCCAAATTTCAACTCCTATCACCAATTCCTATTTCTATCCTACTTTGATAAATGTAAGACAACAAAATATTGAAATTAATCTTCTATGTTTTTTTTTTCCCATTAGATTGCACGTACAAAATATAAGTCACAACAGATCGACATACACTCAGAACAAGATAAAATGGTAAGCAAGCAGGTATACCTCGACGGGAACTAAAGCAACTCAAACTTGTACTATGCAGTTGCTTGAAATCAGGTTGTACCAAAATCTTCCTCAGCTCATCAAAAGCTCTAACCTCACCTCAAAACAGAAGAAATAAAAGAAAATAAGTAATAGTACAGGATTATATATTCTTTCATATTTCACAATCAATCACAAAATAAACGAATAATGCATCAATGATACTACAAATGGAAAAGAACTAAGTAATTGATAGCGGTTCACGTGTAAGTGTAACCATGTGAATTCATACATTCATCATCTTTAGTAATGAACTTAATCAATATAGAAATGGGATGAGTTGGGGCCTCAAGTCAGCTGGTCTGTCTAGTCCAGATATTTTTTATTTATGTTTTTACTTTTAGGTTGTTATATTGACGAGTTCTGGTTCATTTTGAACGGTTACATGAATTAATGAAAAGGAATTGAAATCTTTTGATGGGTATAAGATATAATAATTCGTGCTTGTTAGTGATGGTAATCTATGGAGTTGCTAATGTGGAACATTGAACACTATTAGAGGTACTTAATTAAAAAAATGTATTCAGATTTGGGGTTTGTTTCAATCATTTGTATAGTTTGGAGTTTATACTGCACATAATTTACATAAGTATCTTGAGTGTTACTGTAAAGAGTTTGTAGTGACAAGACTTGTGAGTTTATGCCTATTCAATAATATATAAGTTTTTTGGTTATTCTAACTAGTAAGATTATATCATGCAATACTGTAACATTTTCTTTATAATATTAAACCATTTCTATTCATAGTTGGAATCAAATCAAACAATGAAACTATCAAATTCTCTCTATTATAACAATACAATTAATTTACTAACAATAAAAGTGGAAGGCATTAACGACTATAAAGTTGATTATGACATTAACTAAGTTTTTATTCTTGAGAGTTTGAATATTATCTTTCTTCTATTTTTTTTTTCAATCTTTTTCCTTTTCTAATAAGCTGTTCAGGGAACATCTTAAAGATGTTGACCGGATAGTACTTTTAGTAAATCCTATGGTTAATGTGTATTAATTTAGTGAGTAATTTAGTCAGGAAACAGAATTCATCAAAATAATACTATTAATTCCCAGAAATTCCATTTTCAGAACTTGTTTTCCATCAATTCCAGCAATTACACTACTGTTTTTAGAATTCATGCAAATATATTCATTGTTTATATAACCTCAATGTAATATTTTCCATGAAATCAGTATTTTACCAACACTAAGAATACCTACCTGTGGAAAGAAAGGGGAAAAGAGTCTTACAGATGTGATGAAGTACAGTCCCTGCGGTCAATACTGCGAAAGGGGAAAAGAGTCTTACAGATGTGATGAAGTACAGCAGCAGCAGCAGCAGCAGCAGTAGTAGTAGTAGTAGGAGGAGTAGGAGGAGTAGGAGTAGGAGTAGGAGGAGGAGGAGGAGGAGGAGGAGTAGTAGGAGTAGGAGGAGTAGGGGGAGTAGTAGGAGTAGGAGGAGTAGTAGTAGGAGTAGTAGGAGGAGTAGTAGGAGTAGTAGTAGGAGTAGGAGGAGTAGGAGGAGTAGTAGGAGTAGGAGGAGTAGTAGGAGTAGGAGTAGTAGGAGTACGAGGAGTAGTAGGAGTAGTAGGAGTAGGAGGAGTAGTAGTTGTAGTAGGAATAGTAGTAGGAGTAGTAGTAGGAGTAGTAGGAGTAGTAGGAGGAGTAGTAGTAGGAGTAGGAGGAGTAGGAGGAGTAAGAGTAGTAGGAGTAGTAGGAGTAGGAGGAGTAGTAGGAGTAGTAGTAGGAGTAGGAGTAGGAGTAGGAGTAGGAGTAGGAGTAGTAGGAGTAGGAGTAGGAGCAGCAGCAGCAGCAGGAGTAGGAGTAGGAGTAGCAGTAGTAGTTGTAATAGCCATTTACAGGAACAACCAAACTATGAAGCATATAAACGAATAGACCAAAAAAGATGATATAGTTAATTTGTTCAGCAAATTTTGGTGAACTTATCATATTTCAGCATATAACCCACATATTTCACCAATTTTGGTACTCCACCAGCCAATATACGATACAAACTACGGGCTCCAAAGGGAAGTCTTAAATGTTCTTAGCAAATAATTTGCATGCATAGACATATATATGTACACATTTGCTCATTGTCATCACCAATAGAGAAAAGCCAGTTTTCAAGCAATAACAACAACAGTTTCCACTTCTTCCAAAATACCTTAAAAGAAAACTGATTCGAGATTTAATCTACATACCCAATCTCAACACTTCAGCTGGCTTGGATACTGAAAGTTCATCAACTTTCACCGTTGCAAAAGATAAGGAATGAAATAATCTGCATTACATTAAGATACCGAAACCTTTAATAAAATTTTGAAATATTCTCCCAATTAAACTAAGAATCAATAGAATCCCTTCATTTATCTAATACATTCGGCAACACACACATGCACACACACACAAAAGAGACTGGTAAACCATAACGAATCAACAGAACTGTATAAAATCAACACACGCACCCATATTATTTATTTTTCTCAATTTAGGTCTACCTAAACCAAATACCTTTTTAACAATCAGTTAAACCAAATTCACATTATAGCAGCAAAATCCGAAGTATAATCGATATAGATCACAATCAGTTAAACCAAATCAAGAAAATATTATTTTCAGCATACCCACATTATAGCAGCAAAATTCAAAGTATAATCGATATTTAACAACTAAACCAAATACCTTTTTAACAACTAATCGCCGCAATTTAGGAACTTCTACTAACAATCTCGACTTGGTCCGTTGAATCTCGGCGTGATCGCAACAGCCGTTGCCAGGCGCAGGCGCAGGCGGAGGCTGGAGGAGTGCGGGGTGACCCAGAGGAGGGCTTACGCGGACGGAGGAGTGCTGAGGCGGAGCCGAGGAGGGCTGAGGCGGAGCAAGGCTAGCGGAGGCGAGAGCAGGCAACGACGGAGGGAAGTCGGGGCAGGAAGGGACGACGGTGGCGATGTAGGAGGAGGAGGAGGAGGGAGAAGTGGCGATCAAGAGGGATGATCAGACAGCAAGAGAGAGCGTGAAATCAGGGTCTAGGGTTTCTTTTTCTTGTCTTGTACTGTAATTTGATAGAGCAACCATGGTTGTGAATTTGTGATCTAGAAGAAAAAAATTCAATTAAGAAACAATTATGATTGAAAATGGTGACACGGTCAGGCATAGGGCTGTCAATTCCCAACCCGACCCGACCCGACCCACCCGATAAAATATCGGCTTCGGGTTGGGAGTTTTCAGGCCGGGTTGAAATTGGGTCGGACCCGAAATCGACCCGAAATAAATAGTGCGGGTTCGGGTGGGTCGCGGGTTGACCCGAATCAACCCGAAAAATCATACCGCCAACCCGAACCCACCCGACCCGACCCGAATTTTTTAAAAAAAATATATATTTAATATATATGTAATTTATTTAAATTATATGGTGTATTATAATTAAATAAAAATTCATGAAATGATAG
>JBBMKE010000011.1:12048700-12059088 GCA_037834125.1 Lippia alba | reverse complement strand
TGTGACCGAACTTGTACCCAAATAACGAAAAATTGCGGGAAACATATTTCCAAAGGAGCAGAAAATGTAACGATTTCGTTAATTACCCAACTCAATAACTCCGCCTTATTCTTCTCGAAGCCGAATAGTGGAGATCTGGAGGCGTCCGATCTGTTAGATCTGAAATTCGAGGGACCGTGCGAATCTAGAAAAATCTTTAGAATCCGTATTATCAGTATTCTGGAAACCGTTATTCTTTAAAGTTACTTGGAGCTCTTCATTCCTATTCTTTAGCAATATTCAAGCATTTTAGGGGAAATTAAGAATATCTAAAATCAAGGGAAATTTATGCTGATGTGGATAGTCTCAATAATTTTTGAAATTATTTTTCTTTTTTAGAGAATTATTTATAAAACATGACGAAAACAGTACAATAAAGTTATCTCACTTTTAGATTTAATATTTATATTTTTTAACATTCCACTTAATTCTCATAATTTGTTACTCACATATATTTTAATTATAACAAAATTACAAAAGCAAATTTGTTTTACAAAATACGCAAAGAAGTTATCTTGATTCTTGAGAAATTCTCATGAAAATTTGTTACTAACAATTATTTGAATTCAAAACTCCAATATAAAAGAAATTTTCAAACCACAAGTTTATCTAAATAATTTTGTTATCTTTTAACTTGAATTCAAAATCCAAGTTTATCTTATTATTCAATATTTACGTGTTTTTAGTGTAACAAATTCATTTGTCAAATTTTATGTTTATCTAAATCTTTAATATTTAATATCTAAATATTGAATTCAAAATTCCTTCTTTAAATTTTTGTTAGTATATATATATATGATATTATTCACTCATTTTCAATTAAGAAAACATCAACGCCTTCAAAAAAAATTTCATAGTGTTATGTTCTAATTATTCTCCTTCCGAATATTTCACTATGCAAATAATTTGTTGGCTGTTGGCTAAATGTATTATTCGTTTTTAGATTTTGTTTTAAATTTCGTATATATCTTTCATCAACTTTTTAAGATATCATGAAGGTTGTTCTATGGGGTTAATCTTCTTTTCAAATTTAAGCTCAAGATGATATTTTATGTGACATCAAGGTGATATTTGTTGTGACAATGGCATTAAGAATCTCTGCGAGATCACAATATCTTCACATTTTATGTGGCATCAAGGTGATATTCGATGTGGCATTAAAAATCTGTGCGAGATCACAATATCTTCACAGGTAAACACCAAATATTATGTTGTAAGAGTTATACAGTATATTTAATAAAACAAAACTTATTATTTAAGATTGGCTTTTATTTTGATTGCACTCCAATTATTGATATAAGTGCTTGCTATTTGCAAAACACACTCGAATATGCAAATCTTCAAGTACAACAAGTTATGTAAGTGTATTTTATATACTTAATTTATACTTTTTTTTTTGTGAAAAAGTTTAAATATTTGAATACAAGTAGGGATAGTTTCATCTTAGTTTTCAATATAATTAATATTTTGATTGATTCATTAAATGTATTGATACTCATAAATTTTTTGTTTTAAATATTTTACAGCATTCACATCCAGTTGAGTTTATTGAAAGTGAACCCAAATATTCAAAAGCATTAGAGGATTTGATGTTCAAGGTAAGTAGGCTTTCATGTATATTATTATATATATTCACATATATGTTTGTCTGTTCTACTTTGACACTAGCTGTTAAAGATCTTCACATATATTTTTGCTTTTGCTTGCTAAGATGTCTGATATAGTTGTCAATTTTAGATACTCTCTTTTAATTATTTATTCCTCAATAATTATTTTTTGTATTATTATATGACGATACAATCAGTTATTTTTGATATAAACTTTCTTTTCATTCGTTTATAGTTAAGAAGTTATTTATTGATTTATAATTTAATATTATCTAAAAATACATATAACTTAAATTTTTATTTATTTTACTATCAATAATTGTACCCCATGTCTTTGACACGGGTTTAGAATTAGTTTAATATAATATGGAAAATCTACCGTAGTTTGAAAAATTATAAGAAACATCTTCAATTTTGAATAACATATAGGAAAAACACCCTGAGATCTATAAATTTTTTATTCAATAATCGGTTAATTAACCTCGAGTATTCATAATTATTAATTTTTCTTTTAATAAAGAAGTTTGAAACAAACAAAAAGAAAAAAAAAATCCTTTTAATAAGACGTTTGCAAGTATATTTTTTTGAAAATAATTTAATATATATTTTTTGAAAAATAATTTAATATTGTAATTTTACAGATTTTATTTATTTTTGCTGAATATATTATACACACATTTCAATCCAAGTAGTTCCTATCTACAGTCTCACCGGAATTACCGAAACTTGGCTTCAGATTTCAGAATTTCTACTATTATTCCCTTCAATGGCTGCTCCTCCCATGGATCCGCAGTACGAGCAAAGGCTGAGAGACGAGGTGATTTACCTTCACTCCCTCTGGCACCAAGGTCCCCCTAGAGCCTCCGCCGCTTCCGCCTCCACCTCCGCCGCCCGCCACCACCTGCAGTCCTCAAACTCCGCTCAATTCAAGAAAGTGAGGAAACGAAGAGGTAAAAACTCAGCCAAGAAGCCCAACGACATCATATCAGAACCCAATTCATCTGCCGCCGCTGAATGGCCTGAATGGCCGTGTCCCACTCCTCCTCCGCCGTCTACCGCCACCGGCTGGCCTAGTTTCGAATCGAAACCCATTTCTCTATCGCCTGAGGAAGAATTGAAATTGGCTGCAAAAACTGCACATACGCAGGCCTTCAAGGTTGTCCGCGAATTCTTTAGGAGCAATAATGATGACGATTCTGATACAATTGTTAGTAGTAGTGATGAGGATGATGAATTGATGGAGGAAGATGACGGGCGCGAGGAGTATGGTTTTTTCCTTAAGCTGTTTAAGGAGGATGATGGGCTGAGGGAGTTTTATGAGAAGAATTACATTAAAGGCAAGTTCAATTGTCTGGTTTGTGGTGCAGTGGGGGGAAAGAGAATGGGGAAAAAGTTTAGGGGCTGTTTGTCTCTCGTGCAACACTCAATCAGCATGGGTAAGATGAAGAAGAGGAGAGCGCATAGGACATTCGGGCAAGTCGTTTGTAAGGTTCTTGGTTGGGACATTGATCGGCTTCCCGACATTGCTCCCTTGTTGACTGAGAAATCCAGTGAGACACAGGTGAGCTTTGCTTTTATTTGAAGTTACTTAATTTGAGATGAAGTTGAATCTTTTTTCTGAAAATGAATGAATGTGTTGTCCAGGGGAATGTTAATAGTGACAATAAGGAGAGTTTGCTTACGGTTGTTGATAATGTTGATTCTTTAGAGGGCATCCAAGGGAATGTTGATAGTGACAAAAAGGAGAGCTCACTTACGGTTGTTAATAATGCTGATTCTTTAGAGGGCGATAATGGCGAAGCGGTTGATACTGGAATTGCACCTCGTGGTGATGAAGGAGATACGGTATGTCTAATTGGGAGTGTTTCAAGAGGGTTGAGGAGTGAATTTTTTGTTTTGCTATGTTTGAATGTTTTGTTTATGCAGAATTCTTTGGCATGTCCTCATGCTGATAAAAACTTGGATAATCTTGTGGTGGTGCATCCAAATAATGCAGAGGAGTTGACTAGTGTGAGTGTAAAGGTTATTGTTCTGTCCTTTTATTCGGTTGTGTTCTTTAACTTTATTGATGGGAACTGAATAACAAAAGATTAACAATTCTATTCATTTTGTTACTGTTTTGATATGTGAGAATTAGTTATAACTTTTGAAACGGGTTGAGAAGTGTTAAGTGTGCTCTAATTGCTTCTGTTGTTTGTGCAGAGTTCTTTGGTGGGTTCTGATGCTCATAAAAACCCGGAAAAACTTGACGAGGTAAATCCCCATATGGAGGAACCTGTAACAGAGTGGACGACAAGTGTGAGCATCTTTAGTCATTTTGATTCCTTCGAGTCCTTGTAACATTTCCTTGTGCATAAAATATCTATTTTAATAAGTTATAATCCCTGTGGTGAATCACATTCGCATTGGAAGGTTACGTCAAACAGCTCACAATTTCTTGATGCAGCTGCCGGTGGCAGTGGATAATTTACAAATCTTTTTTGTGTGTGTTAGTATATTTTTTAATGTTCTTGTTAGTGTAGTTGTTTTTATGTTTGCTACTAGTTGGTTATTAATGAGAATGGGCCAGCTGAGACTGTGAATTGAAGATTTGGTTGTGGAATTATTTTGCAGTGCTTGATCTTGTTGTTTTTACAGAATTCCTTAGTATTTCATGATGCTGATATAGACTTGGAAAATCTGGGATTATTGCCTACACATTATGTGGAGGAGTCTGCAGCCGAGGGGTCGGAAAGTGTGAGTTTCATATTTAGATACCATTTTAGTAACTTATTATGTCGTTAATTATGTCTAAAATCGGTACAGAGTTAATCATGTGCATAGTTAGCTTTTTTATGAGCAACCAAATTGATCTCCGCGAATTATCCATATTGATTTCTAGCTCAAAAAACTCCATATTAGTTGTGAATCTTCTTTCTTATGTAAATTTACCAATTAGATCAACAACGGTGCTCCATTGCTTTTGCCATTTGTGATGTAGCTGATACTCTCTCAATGAATTCTGACGTATTGACTATGGTCGTCTTTGGGTTTAATTTGCTGATATAATAACGCTTTTCACTTGGTGTAGGTGACTGTCAACAAAAGCAACGCTGTTGGATGAAATGCAAGATCTTCAGATGGACAATGCTATTGCTGTTCGACACAACGGACTAACTGAAGATAATGAAATTGAAAACTCAGAGATGTTGGTATCATTGACAAATAAAGAGATATCATAAATCTACTGTGTTGAGAAGTGATAATGCTTGTGCAGACACCCTCAGCCACAGGGGTCACGAGGTGTGGGGGACGGGTATCTTCGACATGCCGGATGAGACCTTAGAGCTCATGTTAGAGGAGGATCTTCGTACTATTTGTAAGTTACTAGTATTAATCTTTTGCACCAAAAAAAAAATCTACTATGCTAATTGTGCAATGTGCAGACTAGAGCTATTGCTGAAAATTTTTTATGTTTAATTCAATTTCATGGAGTTAGTAGGAATATTACTGATAATTTAACAGTGTATTCATGATGTAACTAACAAGAAAGTTGTTAGAGCTGAAACAAAGGGTACAAACATACTTATTTAGAACATGACAACCCTAGATGCATGTCCTTTGACTATAGTGGTAGGACAATACTGCAATAGTTGGTCCTCTTATCTCACTTGATAGATGTTCACTAGATTGTGTGCTTCTTGGAGTACTTGCTGATTCAGGAGATGCGGATGGATTTTATCGAACCTGCTTCATGAAGGCCATCCATTTGTCGAGATATGCTGCTTTTCCTGCCCCGAGCTTGGAAGCTTGTGCATCTGATGCATTTCAATAAGTGCTTGAGTCTGACCGACGAGAATGTTTGTTTCACGGTCACTTTCTCCCTTTCTGTGATGCCCGTCTGTATATTCACCCAATATTTTCTGGCAAATTCTTTGAGATTATAAACAACGAGTTTTCCCCACTGCATTCTTTGTTGAAGTGAGTTTGTTCGCATAATGTTACTTGATGTGATTTGTTCTGCACATATTTGTGATATTATCCTGCTCCTAAACTCCTTCTCAATAGTATCAAGTACTCTCGACATTCCGTGAAATGTGAATGTAGATATTTACTATGATTGTTATAACAAGAGTACCTAAAGCAGCTAAGTTTAGCATCATTGTCTTGATTCCATGGTTCTGCAAGATGTTATGAAATTTCCCATAACAGTCGACGTCAAACCTAGTTCAACTGGCAGCTTCATGCTAAGGCTAATAGTGCCAAAAAGCCACTTCTTTGTTTTTAAGCCGTGAAAAGCATCCACTGCCATAGCAAGTGACATTATTTGCAGAAGTTGTAGCCATGTACATGCCTATCCATGAGATAGGTGAGTCTAGTTCTGATTGCAAAGATGCACAACAAATGTTGAAGAAATGGGCCATCATGGGATGAATCCATAAGCTTTGGTAAGGTAGCTCAATCTTTTACTTCACTGTATGGATGATAATGGTATAGGCTCCTTCGTGGATGAATAAACGCCAAAGTTTGCAAATTATTGTTTATTGAAATGATAAGTACTTAAATCATACAGAGATTGAATAAGCTTTACTTTATTGCATCGCTTTAACTTTAGAGCCAACTAGGGTTTATTGTTTACGAATTGTATGACATTAAAAAGAAAGGGTTAGCCTAATAAGTTGTTGAAACGTAAATATGCTGAGGTTATTTAATTCGTTTCCAAAAAAATACTTAAAGCTGACTAATGGTGACTAGAGTTGCAAAATCCAATAGTCTCAAGGTGGGAAGAGAATCTTCCTAGAAATTTATATTTTGTCATGTTCTGAAAGACTGATGAAAATTTCATTGGTAGTGGTTAAAATACCAACTATGTAGGGAATATTTTAGTTTTTACATCACCATCGTCCATAGAATATAGAGAGGAGACTTGTTCTGTTTCCTGGTACAATTAAAGAGAAATTTTATTCATTGTTAGGAAAAACTATTATTTATTGAAAGGATTAGCACCTTTTTTTTTTAAAAATAGGACAGGATAATTATGAATAACCCTTAAGGTTTCACCCAAATAGGGAAAGAAATTCTAATAGTTTAGAATTTACAAAAAACACCTTGGTTAGAGTGGTTTTTGCAAGTTCTCAGGTGTTTCGGCAACCTTTGTCCAAACCTAATGGTATAATATCCCAAACCGAATGGTATAAGTTCTCGAGGATATTCGTAATTTTCCCAAATAGACATGACCAGTACTATCATACAAAACCTAAAAAGCTCATCTTGATATACTGTTCATAATTAACTAGGCTTAATAAATACAAACAAGCTTGGCATTAAGGAAATGGTTAGGTTAGCACTTAGCAATTTGTTATAACTACTGAAAGACTTTTTAATTCATCTCCAACCACTCTTTGGAGCTGGCTAATCATTGCAAGACAATTCAATCTCTTAGTGCACATTGAATCTCTATTGCAATTTAACAACTCTATCAATAATTTGGGAGTTGAAAATTTTATAATAATCTTTGAATAGTTATAAAAACTTATTCTTAGATTTAAAATTTTTTTTGGCTGAGTAGGAAGGATGTGGACTGCCCACACGGTTATGTAGGCTCCAATTTGGTGGACCTGTTAGAGTTAAGCACTCAAGATCATACTTTGTTTTAACTTTTAATGCAACGAGAATTTGTAGTTATTAGACTACTTGACAGTAAAGAGTAAACAATGTCCAGCTGAACTCTCAAAAAACATTAAATTACTTAATCCTAAAAAATAACACTGTAAAATATCCACCTCTCTGGGAAAACCTCGTACTCAATTCTTCCAAGAAAAAGAATACGTCAATATCGTCCATATTGTGCAGTAAGAGATTGATTTGATGATGGATTCATCCGGCCGCTGTCCGCATTTCTTCAACAATTGTGGGAAATCAATGCAATCGAAACTCGATTCGCCTATGCCAGTGATAGGCATGTACATTGCAGTAGCTTCTGCAATAATATCAATTGCTATGGCTGTTGATGTTTACTACGGCTTCAAATACAAAAAGTGGTGGCTGCCTAGTAAGTATTTCTCTCTGAATGCTTTTACTCTCACTATACTAGCTGTCTCTATGAAGTTGCCGGTTGACCTCACAAATCAGATGCTGGGGGTCAACGAGATACTTGCACGGGTTAGCAGCCTAGCTTTGATGTCAACTGTCGTGGGTAACCTCATGACATCCTTGGGAGTGATGGAATTTAATGACATGCTGCTAAACATAGTGGCTTTAGCCACTCTTGTCATTACAATTATGGTAAATGTCTTTATTCACATTTCAAAGATGGTTGATTCCGCTAAGAAGGAATTTAGGCATTCCATAATTGCAGAGATATATGTAGAACAAATTATATGTTCAGGTTTCATGTTTATTTTGCTTGTTATGTTATCTTATTGGGGTATCTCAGTCCCATCGCTCAGGAGATTTGTAGATCAGGAGCACAATCGTTTGAATGAAAAAGATTCAACTAAACAAGTGAAATGGGGAGATTTCACTATTGATGGACTCAAGGTAGTACTGAGAGATTATTGGGTGAATGCAAAAATTGTGAATCCACAACTTCTCATTGCACGCTCAGAGATATGCGCTGCTTCAGGATTCATATGTCTGTTGACAGGTCTAACTTTGTTGGAAGCTTGGCTTAGAATGCATCTTTGGTATAATGCAGGAGTGAAAGTAGATGCTTCTAATTACAAGTGGTCCATCAATTACATTCTAGTCATTCAGACTATAGGAGTGGGATTTGGAACTGTTGCTCCCATGTTTAGATGGTTCCTTGCTGCCAAATTCAAGAGCTCAAAGTTTCGATATTATACCTTCCAATTATTATTTGAACCCACTCTTTGGGGGGCCCGGGATCTGGCAGAATGGGCATTTGCACATCCATCTCCAACAATTCAAAACTTTTTACTCAGAGGTCTTGTGAGAACAGCAAAAATTTTAGTGCTTTTGTTCTGTTTAATAGTTCTGATGGTGATTGTTCCAGTTAGCAGACTACTTCTTTTTGTTTCAGCTGTCTTTGTAAAAATAATTTGTTTACCCTGCCCATGCGATCAATCAATCATAGAAATAAGATCTGCTTGGATTGCTTTATTTGTGAAGGGGGCGACTAGAGGTAGTGTGCAAAGTATATGCAGTGAGGTGGATAAGCTGATGGAGATACCAGAGAAGAAGAAACTAGAGAACCTAATCAAACTTCTAAATAAATCTGGTGGCTTCAATGGGGTGAGTGAATTTGTAGAGCAACCAATATCAGGGCCAGATGACGCTTTAAATTGCTGGTCTCTGTCATTAGTGATCCTTACTAGCATCGCTATTCAACTATACAACATCCCTCGTGCTAAGGTTGAAGAGTTACAAAGAGGCGTAAGTGAAGGCCTCGGCTTTGTAAAACTCATAGAGAAATCACTAAATGTAAATCTGGAAAGATACAGATACAGTCATGAAGCAGATGACTTCTGGAGTGAGGTTCGGTTATTTGGCACCTGTCAAAGAATAGATATCAGGAGAGATACACCTGCAGACACACTGAAGGCATTGCAAGAGCTAGCAGGAAGTGTATCAAATGATGAATCAAGAAGTGTATCAAATGATGAATCAAGACCAGAAAGCGGTTTCATGTACTGTCTGAAGATGACCATACGGGGGGCACTGGGAGTGATAACGGTACCAAGTGACGAATCAAGACCGGAAAGCGATTTCATGTACTCTCAAAAGATGGCCACTAGATCAATTGGATATATCAGTACCGCAATTGTTCAGTATATTACAGATGATTCCGAGAAAGCACAAACGGATTTGTTTGAGAGAATATCAGTCATCATATCAGACATACTCTCTGCTTGTCTCACCAATCTAGTGCCCCTCATAACTTTCATGTGTACCAACGGTGCTATTAAGGAAAGGGAGGAAAATGTCCAGGAAGCAGCAATTATTTTCGGACAGACTCGAGAAATACTTGAAACGCTTCGCGGGCGCAGGCTTCCGGGATTGGATCCAGAGAAAGCAGCTTATCTTCATGGGTGGAGGGCCTTCATGGAGCAGGATCCAAATCGGATGGAACAGGATATCGAAAATCCAGCAGCAAGTGCCACAATTCCACAATCTAATGAAGAAGAGTGAGTAAATGCAGATGGCAAGCCTGCCTCAGGTTTTTCATTTGCCAAAGAACAAGAGCGGCATTATGCAGTGTTGTTACTTGTTAGGCATTAATATTCAATACATGTACGTATTTTCAAGTGTCATGTTCTAATTTCTAAATAATAATTATGAATGTCACCCTTTCTTATTTTGAAAACATTTATTTTTTTTTTTTAAGAAAAACGGCACAGGAGCCGTGGGGTTTTAGCGAGGCCCCCACCTCATATATAACCAGACCAAACCAAAGAAATTATAAATGTTCATGATCCAACTATATTGAAAACATTTATTGACAAGCTATTAGTGTTGTAAAATATTGAAAATTACTAATAATTTCATTGTTTGTCTAATTATGGGAACTTCCCTGAAGTTAGAAATTTTACATTAATTTGGATTTGTATCCTGCTATTTCAATTTCATGTTTCATCTTTTGCTTTATACTATACACAAACGCTACATGTATCAGTAGACTATTGAATTTTTGAAGAAAAATTATTATCATGTGAAAAAAAAAATTCTTTTAATAAGACGTTTGCAAGTATATTTTTTTGAAAATAATTTAATATATATTTTTTGAAAAATAATTTAATATTG
>JBBMKE010000011.1:12030303-12040374 GCA_037834125.1 Lippia alba | reverse complement strand
GCGTCACAATATAATTAATATATTGTGACGCATTTATTAAAGTGTCTTAATATGGTATATTTAATCTGAAATTTTTTAAAACAAATGTCACCATATATATATTATCATTATTCATATTCATGTTATAATATAATTATGAAAATAAAATTCATTAAAAAAAAGAAAAATGAAATTTTGGCGGGACCTAAATAAAAAAACGAGGGAAGGAAAATGCACAACAAATCTTAATAGAAAATTAAAAAGTTTTAATATTATGTCTTATATAATACAACAAATCTTATAATTTTATATTTAAAATTCTAACCCATCGATGGTAATTTAAAATTCTGACCATTAGTACATCACTACTACACACATTTTTGTTGCAAAGGAAAATTTCAAACACTTAAAAACTTTTGTTGTCCCACAAACGGCGGCAAAAGGTAAAATAATCCCACCAAAAACACTTCTCACCCAATTTCAGCTCAAACCCTTGTTCCTTTTTCAGATGAAATTTTGTCAAACGCAAGCAGAGAGCAGAAGGTCTTAGACGGCGGATCTCAAGGCGGAGGTCATCCAGCGCAAGTGTTTGATGGCAGATCTCAAGGCGGAGGTTTTCGACGGCGGATCTCAAGGCGGAGGTCTTCGACGACGCTCCCAACAAGCCCGTCTTCCCTCAGTTGTCGGTTCTCCCTCTGTAAGCACACTCTCCCCTCTCTCCCCCTTCTTTTCTCTCTTTCTAAAACCTACACACACATATCTATGTATTTACGATATATGCGTATATACATGGATTGATTTTAGATTCAATTAGTTCGGATTTGTAGATAACGCCAGGATTTTGGTTGAAATCTAAGGATTTCTATTGTTTCCGGGAGTTATTAAATGGGTTTTGCTTTGAATGTTAAGTAATAATTTGTGTATTTTCATAAATAGAAGAGTGAAATTATACTGTTAGAGGTCCTTTATAACCTTGAAAGGACTAATTTTATGAAACTCTAAAACTCTCGACTATAGGCAACAGTCGTGATTAATAGGTTCTTTTTATTTTTGGTGAAAATTAATAGGTTCATTATTAAAGGAGATCCATAATTTATGAGATATGATAATTATATGGGGAAAATTATTGATTTAATTATGGGAACTGGAATTAATTTTCAAAGTTAATGAAATTATGGGAGTGCACGATGTCTATGGTATAGGGATTTCGAAAGTTACATTTAGGTATATCATAAGTTAAACCAAGTAGCATCATAGGATATAATTCTTATTTGAAATCACTTAGAGTTTCAAAGAGATAATTACTCTTATAGTAGTAATATACTATTGATTGACGTATACTGATTAAACTTTGTTAATCTAATGATTGGTTATGAATTAATTAGTTATAGATCATAACTAAATTATTATGGTTAATCTGTCATGGCAAATGATGAGGCGTATAAAAGTTGTAGTATATTAGTTTATGGACTACTTATTATAGACAAGCATATGTGTTTACTTATAAGTAGCCCGGACTCCACTATATGGAGTATGAGTTGTTTGGTACACGCTTTTAGTACACATAATGAATTTAGGAACACATATGCCAATTTATCTAAATCAATAGGATATTATGATTTCAAAATATTATCACAGAAATCTTCCCAGATGATTACCCTCATTGACTCTTAATTGAAAGTAATTATCCCAAATTCACTACATATTATTTGAGTGGGTCATAGTCAGAGTATTCATATCACAATTAATTACTTACTAGGACTCTATTGACTTAGGATTCATATCATTGTAATGCCCTGGATATAATTAGTTAATGCCTAAAGCCATTAAACTTAACACTCCAAAACTACAACTGAATATCACATTTCATTATATCTAACCTTCAGAAAATCCAAATTCCTTATATCTTCTTATTGGAAGTGTGTTTTTTAATAACGGCTTCTGTTGTTTTTGCCTTTCAAGTAGGGTAAATATTATCTTCCTGATTTAATTTTGTCGCTCATCAATTTTGCAGGCATCTTTAAAGACAGAAAATAAGAGAAAAGCCTTCATTTGAAACCTCTTTAACCCAAAGAAGCAACAAGCAGTTGGAAGACTGATTACGGTTACTCATATATTCAATCATTGTTTTTCTAATGTCTGAATTATTGATCTTCAGGTCGTCAACCATGTGAACTCAATCATTGCACCAGCCCTTATAGGAAAGGTCTGTTCTCACGAACTTAATGTATTCTTATGATGGGTTTAGAAACTCCGAAAACAGGATGGAGATTTTTGTTAACTTTGCAAGTATCAGTTACCTCAACTTAGCCTGCTGTGATTTCTTTTGTGCAGAACCCTACAGAGCAGACTGCTATTGATAAATTCATGGTTCAACAACTTGATGGTACTCAGAATGAGTCGGGATGGTGCAAGCTAAAGGTATTTCAGTATCGATAATCTGTGCAGTTTTTTTTTTTAAGTTGTATCTTGTCCATATAGTAACTGCATAAGGATGCACTTAATTACAGAGAAGTGCAATGTCAATAATTTGAATATCATATTCTAGTTTTATTGAATAATTTATGCTAGTGTTTTAAGTTGTTCGTGGCTCTGGACTCTTTATAAATTAAGAACTTGCCATGGAGTCTTATGCTAGTGTTATTCATGCTAGTATTGAATATTCTAGGTTTTATTTTAATTGTATGGAGTCTTATGTTTTGTAGCTTATAACATTATCACTTGGTACCTTTTGATATGGCATCTGTAACATTATATAAGCCACTCTTTTTGTATGTCTTTAGGATCTTTTGGGAGGAGTGATAAACTTCAACTGTATGTAATGATGAATCTAGCTTATCCACTCATTGGTAGTCTTGAATCTAGCTTTGGGGAACTGGTACCTTCTCTTATTTTCCATGCTTTTCCAGATTTTCGTCACATGGAAGTTGTTTCTTTAATATCTGCTCCAAAGTATCCTGAAAAGCAGGTACGATTTGTCTGCAATTTTTCTTGTTATATCACTGGTTAGCAATCCATCTTTGAGAGATTGGTTAAAGGAACATGCTAATGAATCTCAGCTAGACAAGTTAAAATGGATGTATTATCAAGTTAATGAAACTTCATAGTTTGTTTATTTCCTTTACATTTTCTCATATCAATTATACACAAACACACTCGCACACACAATAAGCAAACTGATTTGATATAATATCTATTTATTCACCACAAATATATAGATGTATTTCAGTTATGGGGATTGAAGCACTCCACTGGATTTCTGCCTGGGTGAAAAATTCATTTATTGCATGCTTGGTTTTTTTCCCTACCCCATTTATGATGACATAGCTGATTATAAAATTATAATTGTGTTCTGCAGCAAATGCGGGGACAAACAAGGCTGCTGCAAGCAGCACCTCGTTGAATACCAGGAAGCTTGATGAGGACACGGAAAATCTTGCTCGTTAGTTGAAACTTTTTTCTTTACTTTTGATATTCAGTTGAATTATTGTTTTGTATTTCATCAATGTGATAGTAAGTCAATTGGATTTAGATTCTTGCTATGGTATTTGTTGGCTACCATTTGTTTCTATTTTAGTGGCACAGTGGCAGTGTCTCATTCCCCCTCTGAAAAATAAGAATTTGTTTGTAAAGAAATATATGTCCTTTTTTTTCTGACAAATAGAAATGTATATGACCTACGTATATGACATGATATGTTTTCTCTGTTCTGCTTAATTCTAGGATGTTGATGATCTGAAATCCGTAAATGGAGACATAAAACAATCTGATGACCCCTGTTATAACAATTTGCTTTGTTGCAGATGAGAAGGTTCCCACTGAATTGAAAAAGGCTATAATGCAGGCTCGAATGGATAAAAAACTGACACAAGCTCAACTTGCTCAGGTTTGCTTCCCCAGCTCCCTTATCCAATTCGTCTCAATTTACATGCGTATACTGTTGTATTTAGTGACAGTCGGCTACTATTTATTTATTGATGAGACTTCTGTGGTGGCTTGCAGCTTATAAATGAGAAACCCCAGATCATACAGGAATATGAGTCTGGAAAAGCAATCCCTAATCAGCAGATCATTGGCAAACTGGAGAGGGCTCTTGGTGCCAAATTGCGTGGAAAGAAATAAAACAACCCCGGGAGAAAGTCGACCTTTTTCACTTTCATTGACCTTTTGAGTCTTAAAAGTGATAGTGTACACATTCTTCTTTCTTGGCTGCTGTGTTACTCGTACTTCAGAACTCGATTGAGTGGATCTAGCTTTACCTTATGAATCATGGTTGTTCTGATGTTGAAAACAAAAGAATCCCCTGGATCTGTTGCTTATATATATTTTACGGTTTAAATTTTAATTATTGCTCGGTGTTACCTCATGGCTCATCGATTCTTACCTACAAATATCACTAAATGTCTTGCATGATGCCTTCGTTTATTGTGAACTTGTTCCATAGTGCATAAGGATTCTGCACCAGTTTGATAATAGCTCAAAATGAAATTGTTCCTTAGTGCATATTCTGGACCAGTTTGATAATAGCTCGTCAAATAGAACATAAGAGATAGATAAACAAAAATGACTAATGGAAAACATCAAGTTCTTTCATTCTTTGGTACAAAGTAGAATTTATTCTGCAATTGAACCGGTTAGAGAATTCAACCAAAATTTATGGATGAGTTTGCTGTACAAACACAGAGGTTTACCGTCACATCTGTTTTCTCCCCTCTTTATGCATACTATCATCACTACTTTCAAACTCTCATGTGATAGCCGTACATTAAGATTATGTACAATAGCACATTTTCCATCAATGAAGCAAGAAACAAGAGCAAAGAAGAAGGGAAACAGTCGATCCTTGACATATTAGTGAAATCAATTTTTTCTTCCAGCAAACTTCTCTCTACTCGCACGCCAATTTAGTTCCAAAACTGGTAAGGCAAATAGCAAATGCCTGGAATGCGGACAAAGGCTGTCTATAGTCCATGGTGAAAATATCATCTCCCACTTTTCCAAATTGGAGAAGAACCGTTTCCTCGTCTCCCTTCCCACCTGGCTTGCTTTGATCAACAGTGGCAACGAGTTGAAAGTTCTTAACCGACGCAACGGTCACCCTTCCATGGAAATTCAAGCACCAACATTCCAAGTGTTCGTGCCATCTTGGAGCTTTGTTTCTCAACACTGTATAAGCAGGGAAAGATATCTCGGGCTTATTCATTGGAGAGTCATCTCTATCTTTATTCTCTGATGGGCACTTGAGTGAACAAACCATCCTTCGCGGACCTCTTGATTTCAAGAGATTGAATTTGTACGAAACTTGCCCAATTTCAAAGTTGCCAGCTGGCACTTGAGGACTTATTTGCTTGCTTGCAACACGACGCCCAGCTTTGTTGCTTGAGGGCTTGGCACCGTAGTGGGGTGGTTGGCTATCGTAGATTTTGAAATTAGTACCAAGGAAATCTGACCTGTTGTAGTAGGAAAAGAAGAAAACATTGATGTTCAAGTACCAATTACGGGGCTATTCCTAAGGTTAAAAAACTGCAATTGGTAATTATAAAAAAAAAATTTGCTTTTAGTGTGAAATGCTTCCAAGGGACAGTATAATATGAGGTATATTACTCAGGAATACTTTTAAATCATTTGCTAAATAGACAAGTAAGAAAAGGGAAATCTCATAGTACCATAAATGCATCCCCTGGAAATTTAAAAAACTGGCAACCATGGTAATCAAGAGAACAAATATTGGAAATTGCACTGTGAACTTTATATTCCAGTGGACTCTATCTAGCGGAAATTTTGAAATTTCAACAAAAGCAGGGATAAAAAATTCGAATAGTTGACAGATAGAAATCCTCACCTTAGTTTTCCAACATAGGCTTTACTTCCTTGAGATAGATCATCAGCATCCAGTGATATAATATACTCGGTGTGCGCACCTCGTCTGTATTTTCGAGCTGCTAGGAGAAATTTCCCTTTATCCATGAATGCTGTAATAGAAATGCATAAGGATCAGTTTTAAAATCACAGTGGTTTCACATAAAAAGTTTCTCGGAGGTTTTATAAAAAATCTAACATGGCTATTAAGAAAAATGATATCGGTAATATTTTTTGAATTCTGTCCTTAATTTCCAGCAATGCGAAAATTTTTATTCATTATTACCAAAAATCATTGGGTGTCTGCTACACAAATTACCGTCATAACAGTCACTATCTACTATTCAATTGCTAACCTTTACCTTATCTGATCAGCTAATTCAGATTACCCTCGACCCCCATCCCACCACCACCACCAAGAGTTGGATAACATAAGAGAAAACTGTATATTAACTTTCTAATGGCGAAAAACTAAATGTTTGGAAACTAGAATAGAAAGTTGACTGTCTGCAAAAATAAAATCTGCAGTATTCAGTCTTGACCCGAACAAGTGCAATTCCAGTATAGCCCCATTCAATTTAGTTATATTAGTTTATCAAAAGCTGCATGACACAATTCACTTGAAGGACTTCAATTTCCTTTTCGAAAAATTATCTATTTACTTAGGTGCTTTTTAAATTTGAAATATTTAGCTTTGGATTTTCTTTCAATTATCATCTAAGATATATGATATTCCAATCCCAAGTCTGTCTACATAAGCTCAAAGAAACTGCATACATGAAAATAAGAAGCTAAATGGTGAGGACAAAATAGTCAAATCATTAAGGCCGCTTTTTCCCATCTCGGAAGAAAGTCTACTTACATGATGAGAGAGCAAGATACAGGTAATACGTCGCATTCTTCTTGTCACGTTTTATAAGACATTGAAGCGGAGAGTCCTCAGGCCCTGACTGCAAATTTTTTCGTGTGTTTCAGTTTAGCATAATCATATGTTCATAATTTCAATCATTATGTAACCAATCAAACAGTCACCAGTTTTCGAATCAAAATATGCATTCTCAATCACAAATCAAGCAAGCCGAAAGGATATCATAGAGAGAGACTAAGAAATAATTTTGAGAGATTATCGGTTTACGTAATCAAACATGTCCCGATTCCAACCTACAACAAGGAATCAATAACCTCTACCATAACCTCAATATATAGGATTGAGATCTCTATTTCAGAATACGTTAATGAAAATTTCGAACATACGAAATGTCGAAACGAAAATGGCCTACCGAAAACCGCAGCTACATTTAGGAGGATAAAACAGGTTTGATCAAAAATTAACCAAAGGTTGGGTTGGATTAGAATTTAGAGGTTTATCCTGTTTTGTATCATGCAATCAATATCAAAATCCACAACCTAATAATCGATATTGACCATTGTAATCACAATCCAAAATGCTAGAAATTCCGAAACATAAAATGCATTCAGATAAACAACACAATCTACAAAAACCTCATTTTTTTACCCATCAAAACAAATCACGATTCAAAATCCACATTACCAATACGGAAAACAAGTTAAAACCACGAACCTTCTTGAGTGAAGACGGAAACGTAATTTTCCCAGGCTGATTAACCAAAGCCTTCTCCACGGCGTCCCTGGTGGCCTCCCTCCACGGCTTGCACACGCAGCCACAAGCGACGACGTATTGGCGCTGCGGCCAATTGTCCTCACTCGCTTCCACCCGCTGCATTATCTCCCCAAGCAGCTCCGGCAACATCCCCGCCCACGACGCAGCCTCACAGGGCCCCGAAACGACGCCGTCCTGCCGCCCCTGTTCGCAATCAGCGTCATTTTCTCCTCCGCCGCGATTATCATCAACGGCGCAACAATTGGAAACGGAGGGAATATCCTGGGATTCGGGTTCAGGGAAAGATTTGGTACGGTGAATGACTCTCCGAGAGAGAAAAGATGATCGTCTCCACGACATCTCGCTTCAAGAGAGGGAGAAATGAGGTGAGAATGAGAGAGATGGAGAAGCATTAGAGAGAGAAGAAATTGTACCAAAATGAATGAAAATTAAAGAGAGAAAAAGATGAATACTTGGGGAGATATCCATGGCGGAATAAAGAGGTAAAGTGACATGTCTGTGATGGAGAGACTGGACACAGGGGAATGGGAAGGTCGAGATTGTTTGGAATCTGATTGAAGGACACGTGTAGGGATAGGATTAATGTTTGTTGGTATGACTTTGCTTGTTTTTAACTTTTTATTGCTGTTTTAGGTATATTAGTTAAATAAAATTGTATGAGTAACCTCATTTTTATTTATTTTGAGAATATTAAAAATACATAACATGTTAACATAAATTATTTTAGTTCATATATTAACAGTGGTATCAAGTACGATGTGTATTTAAGACGAGCAACTAGCTTAATGGTAAGCATCTGCACCTATGAACCGATAGATTACGGGTTCGAGTCTTATCAGGGGATAATTGGAGAACCAGTATTGATCCTCTTTGTTTAAAAAAAAAGTAATAATAAAATTACGATGTGTATTTAAACATAAAAAATTTTATGTTCCAATTTTCCAAAATAGAAGTTGTCAATATAAAAGGTTTTATGTTATGGTGCAAGAATACAAATATTCTAATTAAATATTAAGATGATTTAGTTCGTAAATTGTAATTCAAATTTTGCTCGATTGAATTCAATAACATGGCTCAAATGTCGATCAAATCAAATTAATAGTATAAACAAATATATTGTACTTATTATTTGATTGGTCAATTTTATTGAATTTTACATTAAATAATTATACAACTAACTATAATATATATATACTCTATTTTTTTATTTTCTGATTACAACTACCTGACTTAGTTCGGCAAGAAAATTCCTAATCAGTTCAATTTAAACAGTTTACAACCAAGCTTTAGTCATGGCCGCCATGTTATATGTCACAAGTCAAGAACAATTTTATAATGGGGAAAAGTCATAACTCATCAAACTTTGGCTTAATTAAGAGAATAATTCATTAAATGATAATCATAGTCAACAAATAATTGAATATAACTTTTTTTTTAGAATTCGAGTTTGAATTAAATGACTTTATCTTGAACCTCACGAGAATAGGGTTCGAGCTCGGTTTGTTTTTGTTAGATTATTTGCTCAATCTTAATTTTAGGTGTTATAATTTTAGTATCGTTATTCAGCATAAATATTTTTGCAATTTTGATCTTATAAGTCGACCTGCTTTTTATTAGGTGCATACAAATTATTCAGTGCAATTTATATTGAAATAATTGGATTTGAGTTTCAATTATTAGGGTTATTTCAAACTTTAGTGTTATTACAAAATGTTGGAGTCAAATCTTGCAAGATATTTTCACTAATTTTGATCTAATTACGAAATATTGTGATCTAACTATGAATGTTTATTGAAACTTTACATGGGACATACGTTGAACTGGTCCAAAGTTTGAGAAAAGGAAATTTTTTGCAACAAATTCACGATCATTGAAAACAAAAATGATTTAGCTGTAGCTAATTTGAATTTGACTCAGTACCAAATACTTTAAACCCTAGCCCAGATCTTTCGTTGAGATGGTTCCCAATTCATCATATATATCCCTTTTCATTTATATTAATAATGAAATCTGACAAAAAAAAATTATATTAATTAATTTATTTATTTATTGCAACAAATCAGTGTAACTTGTTTATTGCTTAATTTGTGTAGTCTCAGTCTGGAGTCTGGACCTAATTCAGGGCTTTCGAACAAACATTATAGTGAAGGAGATTCATGTCAATAGAACAAACATTACAGCGGAGAAGTATTTTATAGTTTATTAGGATAAAGTTCAACCCTAAATAGATGATGCATTTTACCTCTTATTATATGGTCCACGTAAACTCGATGGTATGCTTGATATAAGTTTAATAGTACTACAAAGAGGGTCCGTTCTATCTTTATTATATAATTTATATACAGTTCAAATATCACACTATCAAAAATATCAGGATTAGTCATTGTCCGAGCAATCAGTCGTCAGTGTTGCGTTCTAACCCAAACCCTTAATGATTAATCCTCCTTCTTCAAGGATCTTACCGAACTAAGCCAGAGTTTAGGAGAAATCAATTCAGATATCAGATCAAAAAACTTAGATCGTCATATCTCAAGGGTCGTTTATATAGAATTTCGGGACTTGTTGTTCTTATCGTTTAGTTATTCACGTTT